>APFE030730161.1:24981-40050 GCA_000404065.3 Pinus taeda
CCTTGAGTATCTCTTTGATTAGATGCGCTTCCTTTGATTTTAGCACCTTAGCTTTGATACCATGTTGAGAAATCTAGGGCATTAGCATTAGGTGATTTCTCTTTGATTAGTGACTCTTTGTGAATGCATTTTTCTTCTTAGATTAGGTTCTTCTTCATCAAATAGTAACCAATGCATGAACATAAATATACAAGAGACACATGTAGGCTATGATCCAAGGCCAAAACCTCTCACTCTTTGAGAGGAAAACCCGCACAAATTCTTCTTATATAGATTCCAATTGATGAATACCAAGACCAAGACCAAGGCCCTTGACCTATTAGCCACTCCAAGACCAAGACACTAGTTCTTTGTTCTTCATCTTGACTCCTCTTCATCTTCGACCTTCTTCATGCTGAGATAATCTCTTCAACGAACACATAGTGGTTTCCAAGATAGCACGGAACTGTGGTCTTTTCAAAGGACAAAGATGTAGTATATACTATATATACTATTATCAAGTGGTGTTCTTTTGATGTAGCACTGAAATCCTTAACTCATGATATCTGAATTGTTATACCTAGACAATGCTTCGCTGGCCTTTCATTATTCCTTGTTGTCCCTTCGCTGTCCCATCTTAATTGTCTTCACTGTGATGGAGATCCGAACCTCTCTCCGTTCAGCCCATCCGAAATTCTCACTGTGATTGCCCACCGAATTCAGAGATCCGAACTTGACTTATAACTTGAACTTCATTCCTCTATTACCCATCCAAAATCACAGAGAGACCATTGAACTTTTGACTATAGTTGTCATTGAATATCTCAAAGACAGATCCGAATTTTTGTGTGCCAAATGTGAAGAGCCTAGTTGTGTATATATAGTCGTTTGTCACCATAAATAAGCCAACATGATCTATCGAAGGGATGTGTCCCTTTAACTATGAGCCAACATGAGTTTAATTTATTCATTTGGAGGCTGATTTGAAGAGGATGGCTAGTGCTTGTCGTTGGAGGGCTATCTAGACATTTTGTAGACTCATATACATTGATATATCCCCAAGAAGGGTTCTTCATACATGACATAGACTCGTTGAATTTTAATGACCAACCCTAAGGCTCTCAATGGGAGCCAATTAAAATAAAATCACTTGCTCATGAAACCCATGAAGCAAGGATTACAATAATAATCTTATTTTTCTTCATTACATCATTTACAAATAATTTTATTTTTCTTCATTACATCATTTACAAAAGTCACAATTACATGTCATTATGATGACCGAACCTAGTTACACTTTTCAACATGGAGGTATCTTCCTTCTTCGCTTGACTAGGAGATTGTCCTCCCTCAATTCAGCTTGAGGATACACTTATTCTTTTCCCAAATCTGCCTTCTTATGATAACTGAAATACCTCGGCCCTGTCTGCAATAGGTGACAACAGATTGTTACATGTGTGGAGTGTATTTTAGCCCAAAATAGACTCAATAAAACTTTGATCTTCCTTCTTTCTTCACGCTGGCTAGGAGACTCCCTTTCACTGATCTTCGCACCACTTTCTATTTCAGACCGTGACTGAAATTCATCACAGAAATTATGTCGCTGAAATAAGGCCAAGCTGACCTATTTAGAGTTGTTGTCCATGCTAATTAGCCGACATGACATGTAGGTGAGCCGACGTCTCCTTTGGTGAAGATATTATTATCCCTCTGGAAGTCGACTTGTAGGAGAGGTCTTTTGCTTGTTTGGAGGGATTTCATACTTTATTTAATGACTCATACAAAATGTAACATGCCCAAGAAGGGTCTTTCATACATGACATTGACTCAATTTGACTTTTATGACTAGATGACAAATCCTAAAGGCTCACAATGGGAGCCATTACTAAAATAAAATTCCTTGCTCATGAAAACCATGAGACAAGCATTACAATAATAATTTTATTTTTCTCCTTTTCATCAATTACATAAAATCACAATTACATATGTCATTATGAAGACCGAACCTAGTTACAGTTGTCAACACCTCGGAGCCAACACACATGAGTGGAAGTCCTCCTCCACATTGTCATTGAGATGTCCCTCTCTCAGTCTTGTGCTGCTGTAGTGTGTGTCTTCTCCCTCTCCCTATCCTTGCTTTTATAGCTTTACGTTGTGCTAAATTCCCAACCCTAAAACTTGAGATCAATGACTAAGATTAAAATGAAATCACTAAAGTAAATTACTTTACTCTTCTTAAGCTTCTTTTAGCTCAATAGGCCAACATACTAATATGTGCCTTTTCTTAGTTACAAAGCAATCTTTGCTCACACTTTAGAAAGTGTTCTAAGGAGAATGTGGGCGACTTCTGGATGCCTAGACACAAGCCATGTGCAAAAATCCCTACCCGAGTTACAAAAATCAACAAAAAGTATTGAGGTTTAAAAAGGCAGTAAGCCATTTAGGTATTATGTGATTATATGATTCATTAACAATTGATATTTAAGAGGCATATTTTGTTAAAGTGTGTTTTAGTTGATATCATTCTTACTTTTGTCTATCTTTTAACATGGTCTTTGGTGGCTTCTACCCAAATTCCTCTCAATGGAGATAGCTCTCCACACCAACAATGGCGGTTGGGAAACAATAGCTCTACAAACAATGAAAGCCACAGGGATCACTCACCAAAAAAAAGCTCTCAACTTTTTGATGCAGTCCTCACATTTAGATCTCTTCCTTCACGATCGTCACGATTTGAAATTCAAATCCTCATATCTTATGATTTGCTCTGCTCTTCACTTTGTGAAGAGTCTTACACTCAGTTTAATACCGTGAAAAAAATTAGATACAGAGACAGATGAAACCAATTGGAAACACCCTTGTAACAACAACAATAGGTGAGAAGAACCTAGCAATTAATGTTGGATTTGGTTAAGAAGCTGAATTAAGATTTCTTGAAGAGTGGCTTGCAAAGCCTAAGTATGATGAGGAGGAAAGTGAGTATGGAAAAGCCATCATAACTGCAAGGGAAGAAGGAACAAAAGAAATGAAGGAAATCATCAAAGTTGTTAAAGACTCTATGACATTAGAAGAGGGGATGAAAGAAATCCAAGATATTTTGTTTGATCTTACAAAGGTCAATCAATAATAGTTGAAGTGCAAGAGGATGTGGAAGAAGAATTAGACAAAGAGGACAAGGAAATATTAATAAAGAGATCAAAGTAAAATTGATGCTGAAGAAGAAGAAAAGACATACAAAAATTAAAATTTGGAGCAAAAGGAAGAAAATCTTGGACAACATAGAGCTAAGGACAACCTCCACCAACATGCAAAAGTAAAACAAGTTTTTTTGAATTGATCTCAAGTATTAAGCCTAGTTGAGACTTAGACCAACAAGAAATAATGGTCGTAATTAAGGGGCAATTCTTAGTGTTGGTGAATGTAATAGTTGAGATTAAGGGGGAGTGTTAAAGAATAATCTCTCCTGTTAACTGAAGTAGTTGGAGAGTTAGTTTAAAAAAAATAAAAATGGTTTTCATTATCTCTACCTGTTTGTAAATCTTAACAATGAAGCCTTTACTACTTTGACCTACACACACTTCCTTTTTCTTTTATTCTTTTTCTTTAATTTTTTCCGAGTCCTTTTTTCTTTAGATAAACATTTTGCTCTTAGTAGTTTATTTTCTTTGCTTTACCTCTTTAGCCTTATTTGGCTTGATTTAATTTGAGACTTGCTTTTTTTTTCTTCATGACCCTTCGTTGGATGATCTTTGGTAAATTGCACCTATTTGATTGATGTTTTGTTGCTTTTGAGCAAAGGTGATAATGATGATGACTTGAGACCTCTCTAGAGGGGATGGTACACTACTCAACATGATGACATCATGCCCTAGCTTCATGACTTCCCCTTTAAGCAGGTTGGATTGATGACATCGGATTGGTTAAGGATGATGTTTTGGGTAATGGAGCCTTGCTTGATGATTGGACTCCATTTGATGAGATGTGAATATTCGGATGAGATGGACCTTCTTGAGTCATTCATGGCACCTTTGACGAAAGACTTACCTTTTGGAGGATGAAATCACTCTTTCAGGATTTTGAGCTTGTTAACTGCCACCCATTGGTAGTATCCATAGGAGAATTTTTTTTGTCCTAAATGGTCCTCAGCTGACAGCTAACAACCCCTTGCAACCACCAGATAGCTTGATGTGCCACTATCTCTGCAACCTGTGTAATGACCCATTTCGAATTGCACATAGAATATGATTAATTGCATGCATAAGACATATGCATATGATATAAATTTGAAAATTAAATGCAGAGGATGTTGACCTAGGTTGTCATTGATGTCAATATGGCAATATTCTGGATACTAGAGGATGACATGAAGCCAAGGGGATGCAAAGCAGATTCATGAAGAGACGGGAGCAAGGCCATCAGGATAGCCAAGCCATAAGCAAAGAGGAGTTACCTAAGGAGGCATATCAAAGCATATTACAGGATATCAGAGCAAGAGAGGCATTCATATATGCAAGGAGGTCTTTGAAAGACACTGCCAAGCCAAAGGAGCCACATTGGACTAAAAGGAGCTGTAGGAGGAGCCATATAGATATATATATATGCGGAAACAGACATATCAGAGCAAGGAGGCATATCGGAGCCAAGAGGAGTAAACGGAACAGAGCCAAAGGAACTAACAGAGCAAACAGAGCCATCGGGAGGATTATAGTGTAGATGGTATTAGAGCATAATTATATATATATAGTAGGCGGAATACACCATTGTTGAAACACCAACTTTTCCCCATTTTTCCCGTTGTTGAAACACTTGGAGAAAAGTTGCTGAAACACCAATTTCTCCATTGCTGAAACACCAACCTTTTCCACGACGACATTATATTTTCAGCACATCAATCGAAGGCACACAATAGGAAGCTAAAGTGAATGGAGGAGGGAAGCCAGAAGGTCGAGTGAGTGTTGAGGAAGCCGAAGCTCAAGCGAGCGAGGAGGAAGCCAAAGAGCCATTGAGTAAGCGAAAACGAATAGACAAAGGCATGAGAATGTATAAAACAGTAAAAACAGAGAACTGTTGTTGCTGTTGTTGTTGTGGCGAAGAACCAGAATATGAGGTAGCAGAAGCAGTAGAGGTGGTTAAGCGTTGTATGAAGTTGTTGGTGAACGTTGGTGAAGGCTGCTGCAGTCGTTGAACACTGTTGAAAAAGTTGGAGAAAACAACAGAACAGAAAGAGGGTCCAGCAGAACAAAAAGAGGGCCAAAGGACCAACAGGACAGGAGGAATTCGAAGGGTAGAAGTTGCCAGCAGAGAAGCAGTCTCGCTGAAACATTCATCATGACATTAGAACATATGCTTGAACTGAAAGCAGGTTCTTATGCAGAGTTTTAGTGCAGTTGTAGTGGACTCACTAAAGCAGTGTGGAGATATGATCAGAAGTCAGCTATTGGAGACTCTATGTGAATGGTAGGAAGAGTTGTAAAGACTCCTTCAAGAGAAGACTGGTTGTCATTGATGTTGTAGCTTGGAGACTACAGAGAAACTATAACTAGACAAAAGTCAGCAGAGAAGAGTTTTGAGAGTAGAACATTATCATCAAAAGTGCCTTGACAAGATAGGATAGGAGTCCTTGGGGCTGGTGCCTCAGAAGCAAGAACGATAGGAGTCCTTGGGGCTGGTGCCTTAGAAGTAAGTAGGATTGGAGTCCTTGGGGCTGGTGCCTTAGAAGTAAGTAGGATTGGAGTCCTTGGGATTTTGTGCTCCTAAGTCCAAGATTGGTGTCTTGGTGAAATAGAGTTGGTGCTTTGAAGGTTGGAGTCTCACCAAAATCCAAGTTAGAGCTTGGCAACTAATTGTAACCATCTATATATTGTATCTATTTTACTGCACAGTTTATATTAATAAAAGCATTTATTCTTGCTGTTCATCTTTTGTTCTGAATATATATATATATGTTTTAACTGGTAAAACAATAGTGGGAAAAAGAAATATGATTCACCCCCCCTCTCAGTATTTCCAATAGAGGAATACCTGGAAATCATTTTGAAGGGGTTTCTGGTCTGTTGTTGCTCCTACACCCGATACCAAACCGAATTTTCCTCCTAGCCTATCTGGGAATCAATTTATCTGTTCCCAGATCCAGAAGACTTCATATTTGAGGTCTTCTGCGTCCCTTGCCCAAAATTCCAAGAACAATTAAGGCTCAATGAGATTCCGCAATAGGGTGTTCAACCTGGTCCTACTAGGAGGGGTGGAGGTGTTTCCCACCGTTTATCTTCCAAAACCTGGAGTCATGGGAGGATTGTGCGAGTCACGCTCCCTTAGACGTTTGATGATGACTGCCAGATGGTCACTAGAAAATTAGGTTGATATAGCCGGCATTGTCACCCTTGAGTTTTATAAATGGTTAGATCGGCATTGTTGATGCCATAGCATATCCTAGTAGAGGATGGACATGATGGGAGTGGAAGAGATTAGGAAGGATAGGATGCTTTTAGAATAGCTGGGGGCAAGGCATGACTATTAAAGTTATAAGCCTATAAATGTTCAAATCTCAAATTTTTAAAGTGTCCTCACATTAAATGAAATTTTTATCACAGAATGTAATCCTTACATGATTTTACTAATATATGATATAAGCCCTATCTTTGGGATGAAGTTTTCCGAAGGAGAGGTGTATGTAATGACCCATTTCGAATTACACATAGAATATGATTATTAGCATGCATACGAGACATGCATATGATAGGTACATATGCATGCATTGCATGCACTACACTAGTATATGTGCTAACTAATTATAAAAAGTCCAATGGATGAATTAACGACATACTAAGTAAATACCTAAAATCGCTAGAATATAATGAACATATTGAGGTGGATTACTTGCTATGTAAACTATGATAATACATAAGTAACATACTATTCAGAATAAAAGTAAATACAAAGTGTTATACAAAATAAAAGGTAACTAAAATATTATTAATGATACTAACCAAATAAGAAAATATAACATAATATTGTTAATTATTAGGTAAAAAAATGAATTTATATATTTTATATTAATTACAATATAAAGGCATTTAAAGAAATAAAGTATTAAGTAAAAGGAATATAAGGATATACATATGTTATATCAACTAAAGGAAACCAAAATTTGAATAAGCATATGGCATCAAAATTTTTAATTAACCTATTCACAAGGACATGAGCGACTCAATTAATTCATATGTATTGACCGCCCTAAAAGGAAAGACCATTATGGATTCCACGTGCTAGAGAGTAGGGAGTAGAAATCAAGTAAAATGCTGGAAGGCGGTGGTTGTGAAGTTATAAGGAGAAGGGATATGACGTAAAGGGGGAGAGGAATTTTTTTCATAGTCTTACTAGGGAAGCGAGGATAGAGGACGAAGAGTATAGAGGAGGGTTTTATTTTCTTAACTGTGGGAGAAGCAGACTGTGGAGAGAAATATAGAGTATTGAGAATTTGTTCTTGGGGTTTTTTGGGCACGAGGGCCAGAAGACCTCAAGTATGAAGTCTTCTGGATTTGGGAATGGATAAATTGATTCCCAAATAGGATGGGAGGAAAATTTGGTTTGGTAGCAGGAGCGAGAGCAACAACAGACCAAAAACCCCTTGAAATTGATTTCCAGGTATTCCTTTGCATTTAATTTTCAAATTTACTGTCTAGTTAAATGATAAATTTTGGGCACAATTATGGATCATGGCTAATTTGTTAGAATGAGTTTCACAACCTAAGCTATCCATATGCTCCCTCGCCCATCTGTTATGATCATATGTTTGAAGATGGGCCTTTCAACCCCGAAGGCATGGCTTTTCATTGTGTAGTTGGGTATTTTGTTTACTTATCATGGAAACTTTTGGGCATGGATTAGTGTGAAGATTTGGAAGGAGTGGGCTTGGTTTGTACTCTTGTCTCTTCTGTCCAATTTGATGGTTAACCTTGTATATTAATCTTGTGGGATCTCCTTTATTGGCTACTAGCTTTAGGGGTGGGACTACATGGGAAACCCCAGTTTTGGTTGCGTGGTCTTGCTTCCCGACACCATACACATCACTCCCCTCCACTCATTATAACCCCATTCACCATATTTCCCATCCAGGTCCACATTTGTCCATTGGGTCCACAAGGAGTTAGCTTCCCCTTCCCCTTGTCCACACTTTAGGTTAGGCCTAGAACGATGCCCCAGAGGTTGATGTAGCTAAAAAAAGATGAAAATGCATAATTTAGCCACTCTAAAAAAGAAATGTACCATAAAATGCAAAGGATGATGGGACACACAAATTTAGCACATGGGCAAAAGCCAAACACGAGCTCTACCTCTATCATCATGGCCATCACCCTAGTTCCTAGGGCCCCTCATATAGACCCCTTACATCATTAAGGAACCCATAATTGCCCCAACCTTTGGTGGGCGATGAACTACCCCACCTTAAGGGGGTATTCATTGCTATATCTTACATATCATGCTCTCATCCCTTGGATCCCCACGCAGTTACAAAAGAAAAATCTATGAAAGGCAAAAGGCATATGAAGAAGGGTGGAAAAACAATGATTGGGGTAACTCATGTACCACAATTTCTCCCTCCTACATTCATATACCCAATTATGGGCTCCCATAATTTTAGTTACCCTTGTACTGTGGCATGTGGCTTGGAACCTTACCCTAATGCCCCACTCCATTCCATCATTATTTCACATACCACTTGCCATTTGATGGATGTACCATGGACATGTCATCCCCTTAGAGGCTGAAACCACCTAATAGGATCCTTGGTTAACCTTCTTCTTGAACTTGGAGACACTTGTACGTTCTAAAGCCCATTATGGACGGGCATGCAACTATGAAGTGTCCACTTGGTTCCATGATTTGTAACCTCATTTACTCAATTACACTAATGTTTGGTTATACTAGAAGGAGAGGGGACACATTGGATCTTATACAGGATTGCAGGTTGGTCTTTGTCTGGGGTTTGGTCTCCCTATATGGGGTCCAAGCCCTCTAGAGGGACATATTGGCATTTGTAGGGTGAGCGTTGAGAGCCATGGGTCTCCAACATAGCAGAGAGCAGATTTCCACTTCAAGGGATCCTTTAGTTCCACTTATTTCTTGCTCGTATTCCACCTATTCGACGATGATGATGCACCTGGACCACCTTGCCCAACCGGTTCCACTCTTGCACCACACACTTGGTAGTTGATCCAGGGCCCAGATGAGGATGTCTCTAGCCATGAAAGACAATGGGAGGGCTTGCATCGTTCTTCCATCCCTTACAGATGGGATACAAGCTTGTTCGATCCATTTGGAGACCCATGAGGATGTTTTGTGCCCCCATAGCCACTTGGGGGCACCACAGGTCATTTGCTTGGATATCAAGTGGTCAACCCCTTTATCACTATGTTTGGAGCTCATTCATTCATCTTGGCATACATTGGGCTCCACTAGGCCTCCTGAATGGCCCTTCGACCTATTGTATCTATTATTTTTCCCTCTTGTGGGGCTTATTTTTGTATTATGGAGCTATCTTGGTGGGCTTGTCACCAAGGAATGCTATTTTGGCACATTATTTTAGTTGGGGCATTATTAGGCCTTTTTAGGAAAATCAAGCCCTTTAGGGAGGATATATATTGATGTGATGATAATGTCATTTGATCATCACTTGGATTTGGACTTGTATCTCTTCTTGAGAATTTCGCTAGCCTTATTGATGGACGATTTGGAATCTTAAAGCATTTCGATGTTTGGAAAGAGCTTGTCTTTAATCTTGGAGCTTTGATTTTTGTCTATTGATGATTGAAAGATTTTCGCTATACTTGTAAGTGTACTTTTCATGTCTATTTCTCATTTTTTTATCACTTGTGTAATGTATGAAGAATTTTCGCTCATGAAGTTGGTGAAGTTGCATTAATGAAATGCGAATTTGATGATCTCGTCTTTGTGAGGGCTTTTTCATATGTTCATGCAAAAGTATAGTGAATAAATATCCTAGGGGTATATGATTGTTCATAATTGCCTTGATAAGTCATCCATTGCAACATCAAAGAAGTATAAATTTTCCTAGTAGGTTAGTTGCTGCCTCTAGGGCCATACAAAGTTTCTAGGGAACTCCTTGATTGGGTATAAACATCTCTAAACATTGAATCATATTAACTCCATTCTACCAATAGGTTAGGGACTGGTTTAGTCCTAGGTGTTCACCAAAATGAATATCTGTTAAAATTGGCAACCAAGGCAAAACTTCATGTGGGTCATCTTATTCATGGCTGATAATATTTTTATTAGATTCCTCTCGTCGAGAGGTGTAGGATTGATATAAAGATCATCCGATTCCGATAAGTATTCATGGAGATATGAATTTATTTTGATTATGGAATTATTATTCAAGCCGACCTACAACCTCATGTAGGCTCAGAAGCCCAACAGTTGCATCTATTCACCCACCATCGTTGTGTATGAATATAAGAGGACTTTTCCTCATTTGGACTCACTCATCTCATTCACATCTCTCTCTCTCTACTGCGCAGATATGAGTCTCTTCTCTACTGCACTGAAATGGGTCTCTCTCTCTCACATATGTGAAGCCGGAAGCTGCTGAATTTGAAGCTGCAACTACAGAAGTAAAGATTGACTTGCGTGGCCTAGAAGATTTCCTCTTTGGAACTGCGTTGTAGGTTCATCTGAACCTCCTCTGGAAGTCGAAACTTTTGGTGGTGGAATGAAGTCAATCCGACAGTCGGTTTGTGAGATATCGTCTACCCTAGTTTGATAATAAAGCCGGTAATGCTGATGCTATTTAGGGTTTGCTACTGCTGATATGAATCAGATTTATTGTACTATTTCTCTCTGCTGAATTATTGAAGATAAAAGAAGATTTGATAAAGGGTTGCCCCACACATTGTGGGGTTTGTCCCTGGCTAGCCGCCACATCTTGTGTCTCTTGTCTTGGCTTGTTTTCTGTCGATCGTTTAATGTTGTATCTGCACTTTACTTTATGTACATGTGATTGCTAATCAGTGGAATATAATAAGAAAAAGAAGTAAACTGTTATAAGCATAGAACATACCATATCTTAACATGGTATCAGAGCTGAGGTGAAGACAAAGCCCAAGCAAAAGCAAGAGCATCATCAAAGAGAAGATTGGCAAGGCTATCCTAAAAGAACTATGGGGTCCTCAACGCTCTTTCTTGCTGAAGACAAGCTCTGTGAGAAAGCTAACTATCACAGATGGAAGATGTCTATTGATCTAACCCTTGAGAATCAAGAAGTGTTGGATCATGTGAGAGGCAATATTGTTGAGCCTCCATCAAATGCATCCGCTGCTGCCTGGAACAAATGGAAAAATGGAGAAGTCAAAACAATAGAAAGGACTCACACCGGGACAATGATCAAAATCCCTCTGATGGCAAATCAAAGGGAATGACAAATTCAACAGCAAAGGTAAGAGGAGAGCTAGGGATCGAGGAAGAGGACAACCATTCAAGAAGGCTAGAAAGTCCAGGATGTATTAAATGCACTTGACCTCAAAAAGAACCTAGTGTCCATCTCGGGAACGAAAGACAAAGGCTACAAGGTTACCTTCAGTGATGGCAAGCTATGGATATGGAAAAATAATGTTAAAGATGCCTTTACTCTTGGGTTTAGTGTTGATTCATTATATCAGGTCGATGGAAGTCTGCTAGGTGTCATGTCTTATGACATATCTCTTTAGTCTGAACTTTGGCATCGGAGGTTTGCCCACCTTCATTACAAAGCTCTACCCAATGTAAGACAGATGATAACAGGGATGCCCGAATTCCAAGTAGAGAAAGAAGGTGTATGTCCGGGATGTACTGAAGGAAAGCTCAAAAGGGGACCATTCCCCTCAAGCCAAAGCAAGACCTCTGATATATTACAGTTGGTTCACTCAGGCATACCTGAGGTTGGCATTAAGAGGGAGACTACTACACCACATACTCCTGAGCAGAATGGTGTGGTGGATAGGAAGAACTGCACGATTGTGGAAGCTGACCGGGCCATGCTACATGATTAAAGACTTCCGAAGTTTCTATGGGTTGAAAGTATAATCACCGCCGTATATGTACAAAATCGATGCCCTCATCAAGCATTGGGTTCTAAGACTCCTGGAGAAAAGCTCACCAATCTTCCGGCTTTGAGGAGCTCTCAAGAAGCTGTCACCAGGGAACCGAAAGAAAAGGATGATGAATCAATGCCTGATGTAGAAGAACCCATGGATCTAATAGATTCTCATCCACATGAGCCTTCCTCTTCTAGGAAGAGGCCTTCATGGCTTAGGGGGATACTTGATGATGCTGAAGGACATGCTGCACCCTAAGGAACCTTCCATCAAAGTAAGAAGCTTAACAAGTATCAGGGATACCTGACTATCATGAGCACGATCATACAAAATGAGCCTTCATCATTCTCAGATGTCGTCAAGCATTAACTATGTAAGGGCGCTATGACCATAGAATATGAGTTTGTTATGGAGAATGATGTCTGGGAAGTAGTTCCTAGACCCTGGACAAGACAATTGTTACTTCAAATGGCTTTACAAGATAAAGCATGTAGCAAAAGGAAGTATGGAAAAGTATAAGGTTCATTTTGTTGCTCATGGTTTATCCCAAAAAGGAAGGTATAGACTATGATGTGATATTTGCACTTGTTGCTAGATATACGACCATCTGCTTGATCATAGCTCTTGTCGCTTCACAAGGATGGAACCTACATCAGATGGATGTCAAGACTTTGTTCTTACACGACTCGATCAAAGAAGAGGTCTACGTGGAGAAACCCGAAGGATTTGAGATTTATGATTGAAAATCTCAGGTATGTAGGTTGGAGAAGGCTCTCTATGGGCTGAAGCAAGCACCCCGAGCATGGTATGAGAGGATCAATAGCTACTTGATGAAGCTGGGACTCACTAGGAGTGAAGCCGATCCTAACCTTTACTTTAAGGTTGAATATGACAAGCCTCTCATACTGGTGTTGTATGTGGATGACCTCTTTCTAACAGGTGCAAACCCTCTCATTCACAAATGTAAGAGGGAGTTCGCTTCTGAATTTGAAATGAAGGACCAAGGACATGAAGTATGGCAAAAGCCAAGGGAAATTTCCCTATCTCAAGGAAAATATATGGTAAATATATTGGAAAGATTCGGTATGATGGACTACAAGCCTGTGACTACCTCGAGGATATTAACTTTTAGAAGTTATATGGTAGTGATGTCGGACCAGACTTGGGAAATGCCTCTGAGTTTTAAAAACTCATTTGCATTGATGTTCTTGGTGAACCTCCGTTCGAACATATGTTTTGCAGTTAGCACTGTGAGCTCATATTTGGTTGAGCCTCACAACATTGATGCCAGGAATCTTCTGAGATGTCTTCAGGACACAATCTCTCATGGATTAAGATACACTATTGGAGATGTGAGACCACTTGGATATACTGATGCCAATTGGGCAGGCAGTGTGGTGGACCGTAAGAGCACTTCCGGGTGCTGTTTCACCTTGGGATCTGCTTCCGTATCTTGGATGAGCAGGAAGCAGAAGTCGGTGGTTTTTGAGCACAGCCGAAGCAGGATATATTGTTGCTAGCATGACCTCGTGTGAGGCAGTCTGGTTGCGAAAGCTCTTCAGTGAACTGTTTGGATTTACATTGGATACCACTGTGATTCTCTATAACAACCAGAGGTGGGATTCGATTATTGAGGAATCCCATATTCGGCTATTGCTCCAGCAGATAGACATCATCTGGGATATGGTAAGTTGATGAGCAAGGAGGCTCCATCGCATTAAGATGATGTACATGTTGATACACCTTGTCAAAGCCCCGAGGAAAGATCTAATTTGTGATTTTCCCAAACGACTTGGAGTCGGCAAGAAACCCTTGTACAAGGGTCCTGCATGTTGCATTCATTGAGCTCTGGGAGCTTTGAGGGCTTGTGGTTATTACTGGAGCAACATACGACCACAGGGTGACTCACCCTCCCATGGTTGGTGCGCACTGGAACAAGATGATTCGCTCTCTTGTGGAACAAGATGATTCGCTCTCTTGTGGAACAGGATGATTCGCCCTCCTGTGTAGCAGGATGATTAGTTCTCCTGTGAGGCTTGGATTGATGTGTTCTCCATGGCAGCCTGGATTGATGTGTTCTCCATGGCGATTGTAGTAGGAGTTGTACCATACTATGAAGCTGACTTCGGGTCGGTTGAGACTGGGACCAGTGGTACATACTCCGAGACTGACTTCGTGTCAGCGCAGTACTGGTCTGGGACCAGTGAGAGTGGTACATACTATGACACTGACTTCGGGTCGGTTGAGATTGGTCTGGGATCAGTGGTACACTCTGAAACTGCGATACTGGTCTGGGACCAGTGGTAGGAGTGGTACTTACTATGAAGCTGACTTCGGGTTAGCTGAGACTGGTCTGGGACCAGTGGTACGAACTCTGATTGATGCAGGATTGATGTGTTCTCCTGTGAAGACAGGATTGATTAGTTCTCCTGTCGAGGCATCCTACCCATGCAGTCTGGGACTCATGGGAAGTACCTCTCATCTGATCAATGAGTAGGGAAATGAAGTTAGGGACCATAGTAGTACCGATGGATGCATCGTTGTATCTACCGTACTCCCTACTCTAGGATGACCTCCATTGATCTGGGATCAATGATACTGGTCTGGGACCAGTGGTAGGAGTTGTACGATACTATGACGCTGACTTCGGGTCGGTTGAGACTGGTTTGCGGGTCAGTTGAGACTGGTCTGGGACCAGTGGTACATACTCCGAGACTGACTTTGTGTCGGTGCAGTACTGGTTTGGGACCAGTGAGAGTGGTACATACTATGACACTGACTTCGGGTCGGTTGAGACTGGTCTCGGACCAGTGGTACACTCTCTGAGACTGCGATACTGGTCTGGGACCAGTGGTAGGAGTGGTACCTACTATGAAGCTGACTTCGGGTCGGCTGAGACTGGTCTGGTACCAGTGGTATGCACTCTGAGACTGACTTTGAGTCAGTGGAGGATGATACTGGTTTAGGACCAGTGGAGTTGTACTCACTATGACGCTGACTT
>APFE030730161.1:71605-110084 GCA_000404065.3 Pinus taeda
GAGAAACCAAGTGTTTTCGATCTTACCTTAGGTCCAACGCTTGTTGTAGCAGTCCAGCCTTGCTGATCCAGATGAGCCCCTCCTTCACTTTAAGACCTGCATACACTAACAAAGCAAACGATTACATAACACCTGAATATTTCATAAAACAAAGCATATTCATCACATAGACCAAGAAGTACATGAAATAATTCATTAACAACAAATCATTGAGAAGAATGGACTTATTTGTATTAAGGAAACAAAAAAGGAACCATTACAACCTGAGCCTTGGTGTTGTGCAAGCTCCTCCCAGGGTCCAGCAAGAGATTTCCTCTACTTTGACAAGCTTACCCACTCCCACTATGGCAACAAGGAAGGATAGTGATCTCTCCTCACAAGTCAACAATGGAAGTCCTAATTCCAGCAGCATTTACCCTTTAGAATGTTCAGCTTTCAACCTTTCCTCCCATGGCCCAATGCCTGTATTTATAGTATTCTAGAGGAGGTTATTCAGTTCCAACATCAAAGGGATACTCCCTCTTTTGGATGGGGTAGCTCCTCTCTTGATGGGATAAGCTCCTCTATCATAGGGGTGCATGAACCATCTGGAGGCGCCCAATACACGTCAAAAACTCTTCTAGAAGGCTCTAGAAGTGACCACAAGTAACTTTTTAAAGATGAAACTCGCGCCTTTTGACCTTTACAGGGGTACGCACCCAACCTTTGGCTTACAGAGCGTACAAGTACGCAGGTACAGTGTGTTTGGAGTGCGTACACGCAGGCAAGGTAGAGAGAACCTGCGTACCCAAAGATAAACATGTTTTTAAGTGACTTTCTCTCTTTTTGAAGTTTGACATGAAAAGCAGAGGTATGAGGCTTGACAAGGAGGATAATATGACTATTGATGGAGCCATATTAACTGCAGATAGTCATGGTGACAAATTTCAGTGTAACAATTGGTTATTGTGAAAATTCTAAAGCATATAGAATATATATTCCTGGTCAAAGGAAGGTTGAAATCAATAGGGATGTAACACTCAATGAATATTCTTCTCTTGGAAAATAAAAATACCTTCCCCCACCTTATCCTCCTGAAAAGAGGAATAATGACATGGATATTCTAGATGGTCCTTTTGTACTTGAGTCTGAGACTGATCTTGTTGATGATCCCATGGATCCTATGGATCCCTTAGATCCTCCTCCAAGAAATACTCCTACTAAGAAGAGATTGATTTGGCATAATGACACTCTACAGGATGTTGAGAGACATGTTCCCATTCAAAGATCATTTATAAAAAGGAAGCAACCATGTAGGTACTACGGATATGTTATAGCCATGAGCACTATGATTCAAGCTAAACCTTCTACATTCGAAGAAGACATAAAAGAACAAGTTTGGAAAGATGTTATGTCTGAGGAGTATGAACCAATTATGAAAATTTATGTATGGAATGTTGTGCTGAGACTAAAGGGGAAATCTATGGTAACTTCAAAATGTCTATTCAAGATCAAGCATGGAATTTATGGTAGCATTGAGAAATACATGGCAAGGTTTGTGGCTCGAGGATTCTCACATAAAGAGGGATAGGATTATGATGATACCTTTGCACCTATGGCTTGATACACAACCATATTTTCGATAATATCCCTTAATACAAGTCAAGGATCGACTCTTCATTAGATGGACATAAATACTACATTCCTCCATGGCATGTTACAAGAAGAAGTGTATGTTGAGCAGCCATAGGGATTTTAAGTAGAGGATTGAATGACATATGTTTGCAAGTTGAAGAAGGAATTCTATGGGTTAAAGCAAGCCCACAAAGCATGGTACACCCACATATACAGTTATTTGGTGAATTTGGGATTCACAAGAAGCAATGTCGATCCGAGCCTCTACTTACGGGTAGTCCATGGTATGCCATTGAATTTGGTTTTATATGTTGACGATATATTCTTGATAGGTAGTTAGAATTTGATGATCGAGTGCAAGAGGGATATAATCTCTGAATTCGAGATGAAGGACCTTGGACTCATGCACTACTTTCTACACCTTGAGGTGTGGCAAAGACTTGGTGAGATTTTTCTTTCATAAGGAAAATATGTTGTGAAGTTGCAAGAGAGATTTGGAATGATAGAATGAAAGTCCATGGCCATAGTAATGGAAATGAACTTTAAGAAGTTATGTGGAGAAGTTGTAGGACCTGATTTGGTGATTCCATCAAAGTATAGACAATTGATTGGGGCTTCAATGTTTCAAATGAACACCCATTCAGACATATGCTATGCAGTGAACACATTGAGAAAATTCATGACCAAACCTCTTCATGCACATTGGATTGCTGCCAACCACATCTTAAGATATTTGCATGGGTCGATCACACTTGGTCTGAGATATTCTACCAAAGATGTTAGACTTCATTGATACATCGATGTTGACTGGGTAGGAAATGTTATAGGCTAGAAGAGAATGTGTGGATGTTGTTTTAGTCTTGGATCTTCCATGCTATCTTGGATGAGGAGGAAGCCAAAGTCCATGGCATTGAGTACCACCGAGGCAGAGTATATTTCTGCTAGCATAGCTAGTTGCAAAGCAGTTTGGTTGAAAATATATATTTGGTGAGCTATTTGAGTAGGTCCTATATACTACTGTGATATATTGTGAATCCAAGATTTGGATCCATATGGCATAGAATCCCGTTAAATCCAAGCACATAGAGACCCGATATCACTTCATTCGAGACATGGTGCAAAGAGGATCCATTAGACTCGATCACATATCGATAGATGGGAAAATTGTAGATATTCTCACCAATTCTTTTCCGAAAGGGAGGTTCTTGGTCTTCATAGAGCAACTTGGACTGATGGATGTGACCTCTCCATATAAGGACACTGAGCCATATTTTCCCCTTTGTTGAGGGATCTCTGGACAAGGGTATTACCCCTATATGTTAACCATAGGGTTGGAGATGCTTCTCTTCTCTCTACACATAGGGTTGGAGATATTTCTTCCCTATATGGTCTATGTAGAGTATACCCCATTTATCATCACACCCACAAGCCAAGATTGTTTGGAATACCGCTCCCTATTTTCCAACAGGTTGAGAGTTCACTTGTGGTGTACAATCCAAGTTGATTATGATGTTGGTGTTATACCTCATGAATCTTGAGGGTCTTTGATGGGAAGATCAATGGACAATAGGATTGGGTTGAGAATGAGATCCTCGTTGTGATTCCATGGTTGAGATGTGCTCCCCTGTGTATTTGAATATCATATTTCTCGATATGGACTTGAGATATGTGACTCCCCCATGGGATAGAGTGTGGAATGTAATGCTCTCCAATTCTTCTTTTTTAGATTCAGGAATATTTCATAAGATAGAGTTGAGCGGAGATGGACACGACATGATGACAATATGACACGATGATACAATGATCAACAATCAAATATTGGCAGGTGGAATTCTTCCTAGTTGGGAGGGAGTGTTAATTTATGAAAATAGGGTCAAATTCCACTTTGGATGGCTCATATGATGAATATGATGATTCCATTGAATTCATCTTTTTGAGAGGACCAAAATCAACCTAAATATCACCTCATTTGGACAAACATAAGTTGGTTTTTGAATTTATGTACCCACTCATGTACATTGGGACAGGTCAGCTTCACACTCATGTACAATTGGATAGGTCGACCTCAACATCAAATGGACCCCCATGGAAGCCTATAAATACAAGATACCTCATGCTCATTTGAACATCATCATGAATAATCTTCTTCTCTTCTTTTATTATTTGGTTCGCATATGCTTGAAAAAGGAATCTCGTGCAATGTATGAAATTATAGGTCTAAGGCTCACACATGTTTAGGGTTTCTATTTTCTGGTCGCTCGCTTGTTGCAGGTCATATCTGACTTCAGTCACATGCTCACAAGGCCTTAGAGATTTATTGGGAAGCTACAATCACCCACATAAAATCTGGAAGAGTGTGAACGAGGCTCTGAGATAGTTTTGGGTAGATCTGACCATAGTCGCTTGCTTATAGACTCACATAATAACTTAATGAGTGCGACTGGGTTTCTGAGCTAGGGTTTGAGAGTTGACTGTAAATTTATGAAGGTTGGAAGGTTCCTCTCTACTGTAGAGTAATTCTAGAAGTGTTCTTCTTATTTGTATTGGGTAAATATTTGTTAGATGATTATGTATTGGGCTCATTATAATCTCTATTAAAACATTTTACAATAATCTAATAAGAAGAAAATTTAAAAGGGTTTCCCCCCTAGTGGGGATTTTCCCTGGTCTTTTAACAATTTGATGTCTCTTGTGGTTGTGCTATTGTCTCCTTTGTCATTTCATATATTTTTCTATCTTCAATTATTGTTTATTATTGGAAACATTGTTAATAATTGGACGCATTATCAAATGAAGAATTGATTTGGGTTGAAGTAATTGAAACAACATAGAACAATTTGAAAAATTAACATGGTATTAGAGCTAAGGTGAAGGACAAGCCCAAAAGGAGAGCATTGAATCCATTACCTTTGGAAAGTTGAAGGATATTATCTAGTCAAAGTCAAGATGTCTTCCTCTACCTTCAAGGAGCATGATGATCTAGGTGGATATTGGTTGCCTCCCTCCTATTCCACCGAGACCCCCCAGGCAGTTTCATCTATTTCCTTACTCCTTTCAACATTTACTATTTTTAGCATTTTTTGGGTCTTGAACTTCCGGAGAAGTTTTGACCTCCTAAACAGTGTTTTTTTGGGGCCCACAGCAAGTCCACAACAATAGGAAGTGGTCTACAGTGAAACTTGTATCACTCGGAGAGACCTTTTTGACAAGGTATCATACGCACAAAATGGATATAATATGACCAATTTATGACCCCGGGAAGTTGGCTACCCAACTAACCACAACGAGTCCCACAAACTCTTGGTGTTAGATCTCTTGGGGTTAGGTGTTTTGTTGTTTAGGGTTTATGATGTTTTTGAATAATAAATAGGCCCTTAAGCCTCATTGTAACATAGTTCAGAAGCATGTAGAAGCCACATATCTTCTCAGAGATAAGTTACCATCACCCAAGCTATCTTATTTCCATTTTGTTTGTAAGCATAGTTTAGTATTTTTATATTAATGAATTGAAGTGTTTTTCTGCTGCATCTATGTGTTTATGATTATATCTATAATTTGTTGTGTTCTTGTTTAATTTCGGATCAGTGGTATCAGAGGAATCTGCTCTTTCTCTATTTTTCTTTGCATGTCTCCAACGAGGTCAGGGTATAAGGAGTTAGGGCTTGATCTGGTTGAACCATTGCAAGATCATCCTCGCAAAACATGATGAACTCCCATGGTGGAAAAAAAGAAAGATGAGGGAGTAGGGGATCCCTTCAAAATGTTTCTTGAGAAATTCCTCGAGCGATAGGGGGACGCGATGATGGATAACTTTTCCCAAATCCTTCGACGACTAGCCATAGATGATGCATATTCATGTAGCAGCCACTCCAGAGGTGCCAATCCTTTTAAGGTACAAGTTAACTTCGATATTCCCATATTCAAAAGCCTGATAGATGCAGACGACGTAGATAAATGGTTAAATTTGTTGGAAGGATATTTTTCAATTCATAACTTTTCCAATTAGGAAAAGATTACTTTTTCACTTTTCAAAGTTGCCCCACATGTCAAGGACTAGTGGGAAGCCTACTGTGAATAAAAGGACGAGAGTGAACCCTCACTATTTTCAGCTACACCCACTTGGAATTCTTTCTAAAATGCCATCAAGGAACAATATTACCCTATCGGGAGCTATGCAAATACATAAAGTGGACCACACTATGGCATGGAAGGGACCAAGATGTGCCATAGTTCACAAATATTTTCCATTCCCTTGGCACGAATCTGGGTATCAAGGATATAGAGTGGAATTTGGTTCTTAAGTACTGTGGCTGTCTACACAAGTAAATCAAGGATGAGATGGAGTTCTTGAACATTTCCTCGCTTGGGACAATGTATCGGTACATTGTCAAGATTTATTAAAAGTTTAAACAAAAGAAATGGGACTTTGGATTTGCAAATCCAAAGCAAGGAAAAGACACCCCCAAACTAAAAAACAAAGGACCAAGCCAAGGCAGGGCTACCCAAGACAACCCGCAAAGCCACAAGCAAAGAACATCACCATGAAGATGAAGAAGGACAGGGAAAATGGTGAGTTCCATAAGATCTCCAGTGACAATACAAGTGACTGTCGGGCCAAGTAGTCACTGGTGGCCGAACTGAAGGCTTTTGAATCAGACAAAGGTTCCAACTTTGAATCCAAACCCGATAAGAGAACTGCCAAAGAGAAGTAGATCACTGATGTGGAGCCCAGTGCCACCGTGGTCACCACCAAGATCTAGAAAATTGAGCTTGAAGGTCTAGAGGAGGGGGAACTCCTCTTCCACTCACAGATGTTGGTGAAGGGTTCTTCGTTACAATTCATTGTCGCCAATGGGAGGCAAAAGAACCTCATTTTAGCAAAGGTTGTGAATTGTTTAGGCCTAAATACTACAACACATCCATAAACATACACCATCGGGTGGCTTCACCAAGGATAATATCTTTGCATCAACCAACATTGTTTCCTTCCCTATAGCATCAAGCCCTTCACATATGAGGTAATGTGTGACGTATCTCCTCTTGAAGTCAATGATGTCTTGTTAAGAAAACCATACTTGTGGAAGTGACATGTTGTATATGAGTCTAAACCTCGCTCTGTGATTATTACTTTGGCTAATAAGTTGTATAGGATACCATAGGTAACCTCACCTACCACCATCTCTTTGATCACTACAAAGAAATGCAATAAGATCATTTCCCATACTAGGAAATTTGTTTTCCTTGTGATTCACCCCCAGGGAAAGAAGAAGGTTGTGGCCACGGCTTCCAAGTAGGGCTCCTCTACACAACAACAGCAAATGGATAAGGTCATGGAGGAGTACAGGGATATTTTTGCCTCACACACAGGGGTACCTCTACACTGCCAGGTCAAGCACTCCATCGATTTGACCCCGGGCGCGTTGCTACCCAATGGACCGATATATCGACGCTCTGTTCTAGATAACAATGAGATTAAGAGGAAGATTCAGGAACTATTGCAGAAAAGGCACATCAGGCCAACTCATCACCTTGTGGGAGCTCAATTGTATTGGTACATAAGAAGGATGGGAACTGGAGGATCTATATTGACTATCGACTGTTGAACAAGATCACTGTCCAGAATAGGTATCCAATCCATTAGATTGATGACCTTCTAGACTAGCTCAAGGAGGTCAAATATTTCAAGGATATTGACTTGAAGTCAAGTTATCACCAGCTGCCTATCGCACCCTTTGATGTGTGGAAGACTGCCTTCAAATCCAAGGAGGGAATTTTCTAATGGTTGGTCATGCCATTCAAATTGACAAATGCCCCTGCAACCTTCATGATACTGATGGAAAACATCTTAAAACCCTTCACCAATGCATTCATGGTGGTGTATTTAGATGACATCTTGATCTTCAACCAGAGTTGGGAAGATCATCTCCACCATATTCGACAGGCCCTTCAAACCCTGTGACAACACAAGTTGTGTGCTAACTTGGAGAAATGCACCTTTGGCATGACCTAGATTCAATATCTAAGGTACATCCTTGATGAGCAGGGTGTACATGTGGAATCATCGAAGATACAAGTCATTCGGGATTAGCCAACCCCAACCACTCTAACAGAGTTGCGCAACTTTTTGTGTCTTGCCAATTCTACTATAGGTTCGTGTTGGGGTTATCTCATATCGCTCGGCCTTTAAGTCAAGTCACCAAGGGTGAAGCGAAATAATTTTTTTTTTGGTTGGAAGCCCAACAACATGTGTTTTCTGAGTTGAAGAATTGCCTCTGTTTTTCACGTATGCTCACATTACCAGACCCACAACAACCATTTGAGTTTGAGACAGATTCCTTTGACTATGCTATTGGTGTGGTTCTTACTTAGCATGCGAATCTAATGGCTTACCATAGTGAGACACTTTTAGACATAGTCTGAAAGTACCCCACTTATGACAAAGAAATGTATTCCATTGTGTAGGACTTTTGTCAATGGAAGCATTACATTATGGGGAAGGAAACGATCTTCCACACAAACCACTGACCTCTACAGTTCATACAGACAAAGAATGTTGCAGAAAGATCGCCATCAGAAATGGTCCACCTATCTGGAACAATTCAGTTTGAACATTAAGTATAAGAAGCGTAACACCAATAATGTCGCTGGTTGCCTTAGCCACCCACGGGTCATGGCGTTGATCACTGTACTTGACTCATGTGGGCACAAGACATTTGGGTGGCCACATCTTTACAAGAGAGATCTAGAATTCGGCCACATATACCAGATACTCCTGGAAGGGAAGAAAGTTCCAAATTTTCACCTTCAAGATGCACTATTATGCCACCTTGGACACATTTGTGTTCCTTCAAGTGAGCATGCCAAGATGACTTGCGAGGCACACTACAGTTGGGTCGCTAGACATTTCAGAGTAGGGAAAACAATGGTGGTATTGTAGAAGTATTTTTGTTTACCGAAACTTCGTCAAGATGTTGGGAAGTACATTAGATCCTGCACCACCTGCACCATTACCAAACCAACCATCAAGAAGCAAGGCATGTATACTCCTTTACTTACTCCTAACCGGCCTTGGGAATCTATCTCCTTGGATTACATGTCGGGCCTTCCTTCTACTAAGCATGACAGAAATTGTGTTTTCATGGTCATCTACAGATCTCTAAGATGATGATCATTGCAGCCTACAAGAGGAGTATCACAACAGAGGCCATTACTAAGCTCTTCTTTGAGTGAGTGTGGGTACACTTTGGGATCCCACAGTCCATTGTCTCAGATCGGGACAACGGATTCTAGAGTGCATTTTGGTCAAGTCTCTAGTCGATGCTAGATACAAAACTTACTAAGTCCATGACTTTCCATCCCCATACTGATGGCCAAATAGAGGTTGTCAATAGGATGATCATACACATTTTTCACATGTACAACTTGAAGCATCCATGCATGTGGGATGAAAGTCTCCCCTATTTCCAACATAGCTACAACAGAGATCTCCACATCTCAACATGCCAAAATCCCTTTCAGGTAGGGCTGGGATTTCAAACATTATGCCCCATTGATGTGGCCATACCATTTGCAGCCACTCAGGTAGATTAGGCTCACGTTCAGTCCAAAGTTGAAAGGGATAACAACTTCATTGAACACATTGAACACATCTGCCAATAGGTCCATGATATATTGGACAGAGCCAATGCTAAGTACAAGCAGCGCCATGATCAACATTGAGTGCCACACAAGTTCCTGGTGGGTGATAAATTTTGGCTACATTTGCAGAAGGATCACCTTGCTAGAACCCACCGAATGATTTTCCTGCTTCGATATAATTCATACACCATCAACAAGGTTGTTGGTGACAATGCCTTTGAACTCAACATCCCACTATTCCTTGGTTTGCACCCAATGTTCAATGCAGACCGCCTTTGGCCATACTTTCCACCATTGTTGGACACACATGACATTGCAGAACAAATCACACCAATAGAGCTCAACCTAGAATGCATGGAACAAGTGACAACTGATCAGATCATGGATACATAGATCAAGAAAAATGGCCAATAGGGGATATAACTATACCGATTTGTCAAAGCAGGCCAAATTCTTCACTAGGGCAAGTGGTTCACCAGGGAACAGGTTCAACAAAAATTTCCTCACCTCATGGAGCCTCTGTACACAATGGGGACCATTGCTTCCTAAGGGGAGAGGAATGAACTAGGTGGATATCGGTGTCCATGCTCCTATTCCGCCTAGAATCCCCAGTTAGTTTCATCTATTCCCTTGTTCATTTCAGCATCTACTATTTTTAACAGGTTTTCGGGTCCTGAACTTCCAAAGCAGTTTTGACCCTCTAAATGACTTTTTTAGGGTCCGAGGAAGGTTCATTGCCAAAGGCGTTTATGGTGAAACATGTAGTACTCGGAGAGACCTTTCCAACAAGGTATCTTACATGCCAAATGGAGATAATATGACCAAGTTACGACCCCAGGAAGTTGGTTGCCCAACTAACCCCAACAGGGCCCACAAACTCTTGGTGTTACATCTCTTGGGGTTATGGTTTTGGTTGTTTAGGGTTTTCTCATGTTTTCCAATAATAAATAGGCCCTTAAGCATAACACAGTTCAGAGGCATGTAGTGACCACATCTCTTCTTAGAGATAAACTACCATCGCCTGAGTTATCTTATTTCCATTTTATTTGTAAGCATAGTGCAATATTTTTCTATTAATGAAATGAAGTGTTTTTCTACTACACTTTTGTTCTTATGATTATATCTATAAGTTGTTGCATTCTTGTTTAAGTTCGGATCACATGAGAAGTTGGGTGACTCATCAAACTTTGCTGCATGGAAAGTCAGGTTGGATATCATGGCTGACAACAATGATGTGTTAGGCTGAAAGATGAGTCCAAAGCAAAGAATATTATATTTGATGGTTTATAAGATAATTTACTTGCATATGTGGTAATTTAAGGAAGTCCAAAGCTATGTATGATAAGAAAGCTGCCATGTATGAAATCAACAATTTGAATGAGATCATTACTTTTAAAGATTAACACAAAGACACCAAGATGAACAAAGGAGAAGTTGTACAATCCTATATCATGAGGATATCTTGCCTTGGAGATCAATTGCAAAGAGTTGGAGAATTTGTTCCTGACAGGGAATTAGTCATTGTGAATCTTAGAGGTCTCCCTCCTGTTTGGAAAACCTTCAATTACTACTATAAAAAAAATGTCCTCCCATCATTTGATGAAATTTTTGGAAATATTAGACAAGAAGAACCAAGGATGATATCAAGAGGAATTATTCAAAAGCATGAAGAAGGAGAGATTGCTTCATATATCACTCTTGACAAAAAGAATAAGAAAGGAAAAGGAGGTCCATCAAGAAAGCCTCCTTCTCAAAATGAAAAAAAGAAAGAATGATATAACACCATCTCATACTGAATGCTATAATTGTCATAAGAAGGGTCATTATGTACAATATGTTGGCATTATGATACAGGTGTTGTCCTTGATGGCAACTCACTCAGATGTCATATCATAGTGCAGTAAGTCAATAGAAAATAATTAATGATCAGAGAGAGGTATACACAGGTTCATCTTGACAAAGGAGCATATAACGTACACACACGCTTTCACAAAAGGAAAGGCACATATAGCTTTGGAAACTAAGTTTTGGTTCGAGGTATTTGGTCCATGGTATTGGTCCAAGGTATCTAGTCCGAGGCATTGACCCCATGTATTTGGTCCAAGGTATTGGTCCTAAGTGGTTTTGGTCCATGGTATTGAGAAAGGCCTAAAACTATAAAAGGAGGAGAAGATCATTAGACCAAGTGTGCAAGTATTGAATAGCTGATGAAGTATGAGATCTAGTATGCAAGTTATGGGTTTGTGATGCTTTGTTAAGGATGCACCTATGTGGCGAATGAAGGTTGATGGACTGGGATCATGAAGACTAAAATGCATTATCATTATATGGTATGAATAGTTCAGATCTGAATACTGACGCATGTTTTGTCCTTTATATATGATGATCTAGGTATGTCTGAAGTAGAAAATTGCAGTGAAGATATAAGTAATTATTTTCAGATCTGTATTCTGGTTCCCTTTGGTAAAAGGGCATATACATGCTGGTTCGACACAACCAAGTAGTGTATACCTTATGAACTTGATGGTTGAAGTATCAGTTGCTTCTGATTGCTGTTACAGAGACCTAGGTTCTGCTCTGTGTTCTGGTGACTGTGTTTTGTTGACTGTGCTTTGAAAATTCAGATAGATTGATTGATTCAGTTGTGGGTGATTCCGAGTCTCAGCGATTGGTAGATGCAGATGTATTTGATGATTTTATTGCAGTTATGATTTATGAGCTTCAATGTTGTTGATAGGTCCAGTATGAAAATTGGATGAAACGTGGCCTTTCAGATCATGGTATTGTGTTCTAGGAGTATCCAGTCTGAAAATTTATGAAACGTGGTCCCTGGAGGAAGAGAGAAGGTCGTAACCTTTTGTAGGCCGGCGCATACATACTGGTAAACATATCAGTCAGTACAAGATCCAAGGAGTTATAGCTCCCTTGCAGCAGCAGCTGGAAAACGAGTGAAGGTTGTAGCCTTCAGTAGGCCGACACCTACATACTAGTAAATATATCGGCTAGTACAAGAGCCAGGGGGATGTAGCTCCCTTCTAGTAGAGCTGGAGAAGGAGAGAAGGTTGTAGCCTTTTGCAGGTGGGTGCCTGCGTACTGGTATGTGTCTTTGCCAGTACAAGATTGTAAACAGGTTTTTCTTATATTAAAAGAAGACAGCAACAGGTGGTTTTTGTCCCGCATTGGGTTTCCACCTTAAACCTTGGTGTTCATGTGTGTTTCTTATGTGTGATGGTCTTTTCTGTTTTTACTGCACCTGGTTACTTTTTATATGGTTAATGAAGTATTGATGCACTGATTAATGATCAACATATGATGAATTAACTTAATCATTAGTTTGTTGGATATATGCTAGTTGCATTAAATATAGTTGCATGTACACATGAGTTCCCTCTTAGTATTATTTCCAACACAATATTGTCCCGAGAAGAACAAAGGGCCATGTTACAACAATAGAAGCAACAACAACAAATACAATAATCAAAGAATAAAAGATGATCGAAGAAATGACCTATATAAAAGATATGATAGTAGAAGAAGAGAAACCTGAAATGACTGTGAAGAAGATCTTCATCCTCAAAAGAGGTCAAGATTTCCTAGGGATGAAAGTAATGTTGTAAATCAATATGAATACATTCTTATTTATACACTTACTATTTTTTCTCCTTTAGATTCGTGGGATAGTTAGTTGGTTGATAGTGGGGCCACTCATCATTTCTCTGGATATAAGGAAGTTCTTTCTAATCTAGCAGGGAGGGAGACTAAGCTGAAGATTATTCTTGGAGACAACTCCACTCATCTCGGGAAAGGTCTTCGTTTTATCAAATTTCATTTGAATTCTGTGGAATCAATTTTTCTGCATGATGTTATGTATGTGTCAGGATTAATGAATAATTTGGTATCTATATCCGCTTTGGAAGATAAAGGGATGAGTGTGTTGGGGCAAAGTGATTGCATTTAATTTGTCAACCAAGGGGTTTCGTAAACTTGTGAAGCATGCGTGCACTGTATGTGCTAGAAATTATCTTTCAGTTTAGATCAATCAAAATACAAAATAATGAAAACCAATTTGTCTAATCTATGAAATCAAATAATGAAATTAAATTCATCTAACTTGTGAAATCAAAGATAACTAATGTATACTCATTTACTCCAGCATTCAATTATGAAGTGTTACCTTCTTGAGATGATGTGTAAGAAACTATTTATACTTTAACTTCTAATGTCCTAGAAAAGCAAGTAAAGTGTGCAGAAAATAACTTAGTAATTGCATGTATTAAATATTCAATCATTTTTTTTTTTTTTGTAAATAAGCGTTTGTATTAACAAAAGGAGAATATGTTACAAAACTTCTGCAAATGCAGATTTAGGGGCAGCTTAACAGCTTGCCTAGCAAGAAAGATTTGCATTTGAAACCAGGGAGAACCAGCACACCACGCAGGGCGGCAGCGCTTCACAAAATTAACTCGTGCACACCACACAGGGCGGCCAGGAAAGAGACCAAAAAAGGAACCAGCGCACCACGCAGGGCAGCCACAAGGAAATAGAAAATTAACCAAAAAACTGAGAGCCGGGGGGCCATGTTTCCACGAGTAGAGAGCTGAGTACAAGGTGAGCGAACGGAGAGCATAAAAACCTGGAACGTGAGAGACCAAGGGAGCCAAAAAGGAAGGAAGGCCGAAACCGTCAGCGGTGGGACGGTCCCTGCTTCGGCGGGAGGCTGGTCCCTGGCTTCGGAGTGTCATTCAGAGGACCGCCTGAAGTCTCCCCAGAAAAACCTTCTGAATTGGCCACATTCCTCATTAGCTTTATGAGCACCGTGAGCTTCTTACTAATAACATCAGCTTGCTGGTCAAGCGACGATAGTTTAAACTCAATGCTTTCGACGACACACATATGGTCATGCTCCATCGCGTCCATTTGGCGCTTGAGCTTCTGAACTCGTTCCTCTTGCTCCTCCTGCTCTGTCAGAACCTTAGCCAACATTGTTTTCATTCTCCAAGCCTCTGCTTGGGTTCTGACAAATTGTGTAGCACGAGTATAGGTGGTGCTGGGGTCTTGAAGCCAGCTGACCTCCCTCTCCAATTGCTAGTCAGATAATTTAGCTTCCTCCTCCTTGACTTTGCTTTCTAACTCCTCCAGCTTCCATTTGTTGTGCTGCGAGGTCTGAGTCTCATACGTTTTCTGGGCATGCTGAAGGTCCTTTATAGCAGCCTGGTTGCGACAGCCTTCACCTTTCATGTTGTGGGTGCTTGCCACGGAGATTCCTTGCTCTGTGTTGGCAGTGCCCAGACTTTTCTCCTTGCAATACGATAAAACAGTGCTTTCCCAATCTGCCAGGGTCGTTGTTAAATAGCCGGGCACCTGAAGAAGGTTGGAGGGGCAGATTAGGAGGGAGGGCCACTTGCCCATCTTGTTGTGATTATTACCGCGAGAAGGAAGAACGGTGGTATCAAAGTATAATTGAAAGCTATAATTACTGCCGATTATCCCCTTGTCTTTAGCCCGCCAGGTGGGCTTAGTCCTGCTATGGTTACGGCGCTGAGGATCCCAATAGATCGTGGGGCAGTACAAATCCTTGTGTCTGCATCGCCTGATGGTTAAGCCTTGTGCCGAGAGTCTTTCGGCCTCATCTGGATTAAAGGTGGAGTGCTTGGTCAGTATGGTGGTTTGCCGGAAAGTGGAGAGTCGTTACCGTTCCGTCGCCGTTTTCTGTTTGGGCCATGTCCTTTTCGGCATGCTGAAGGCAGGTTGCCTTGAGGTCAGGACACGTGATGTCTTCCCACCAGCTGTCGTTTGGGTCATCAGGATTCTCAATCCCAACGTTGGCCAGGTGGTCTGCCACCGCGTTACCCTTCCTTCTGATCGCCTGAAAGGTGAGGCCTTTCATTTTGCGAAGCGAAATGGCGATATTTTCTGTTGTCTGAGCCAGGTGCCAGTGTTTCGTGACTCTACCAACCGGAGTGCCATGGTAAATTTGCCTTGCTGCAATTATGGCTAATTCAGAGTCTCCCTCAATGACGACGTTGGCCATCTGGTTTGCGTGCAGAATTCTAAGGCCTTTTTCCATCGCAGCGAATTCCATTTCATTATTAGTGGCTTCTCCCAACGCTTGACTGTAAATATAAAGAATTTCCCCCCTGTGGTTTCTAACTACTCCCCCTATGCCTGCCGGGCCCGGGTTGCCTCTAGAGGCCCCGTCAAAATTAAGTTTAAGGAAACCTGCCGGGGGCTTGTGCCAACCAGGTGAATCTTTTGGGGGAGAGAGATGGCTGCTAGCAGTTGAAGCACTATCTGCCGTATCCAGTTTGAAGCTGGCCAGAATGTGTTGGTCCCTGGGTGAGGGTTTCTCGGCGGACCTTCCCGTACATTTGGCAGAGATTAACTCACAGATGTTCGCGGATAAGGTAATTTGCGAGAACTCGAAATTCCTTTGTTCATTTTGAAAAATTCTCCTGTTTCGTTCCTTCCATATGGTCCAGGTTACAAAGCCTGGGATGATTTTCCAGATGCTGTTAACCTTATAATTACTCGAGAAGTCGTCTGGCCGCTGGGTAATTGTGTCTTGTATAGAAATCACGTTCCTGTTGGATTGTTGCATTATGTTTTCTAGCCACTGCCATATACTGTTTGCCCAGAGGCATGAGTTAAACAGGTGGTTTATTGTTTCCTCCTCGTTTCTACACATGGGACAAATTGAAGGGCCAGAAAAGCCTTTTTTCCCGAGGTTGTCCCAAGTGAGGGTTTTTCCTTGCATAAGGAGCCAAAGGAAGGTTTTGATTTTGGGCCAGAAGAGGCTGTTCCAAATCTTAGTGCTCCAGGGGAGGAATTCCCCTAGCTCATTCTGTTCTAGTTGAATCCTGGCTTCCTTTAAGGTGTAGCTGCCGTTTCCTTTCATTCCCCATCTGAGTTGATCACTGGCCGAAGAAGTTCGAATTTTCCTTTTGTTGACAATAGTTAGGAGGCTCTGAAGAAGAGGGCTCTCAGCTGAAAAGCTGATGGAGTTTGGGGGATTCCAGATTCTCCACTCCTGCTCGTTGGAATCCTGGCTCCAGTACTGGTTTACTTTGTAGTTGCCCGTAGATTGAACTTCTCTTTTGTAGTTTTCCAAATCTGGCGTTGCGAGGCGGGGAAGCTGCTGCCAAGCATCCTCCCAAAAGAGCGCTGTGTTTCCATTCCTAATGTCCCAAAAGCTGTGATCTTGGATAATGTTGCGATTCCATTTGGCTAGGTTCCAAATTAGAGAACCTTCCGGAACTTCCTGAAGCCGGATAAGATCCGTCTCGCTGCAGTTAGGGGTATATTTCTCTTTCCAGTGCTTTGCCCAGGGAAGGTGTGGTTCTTTGAGCCATCTCCACCATAATTTCGCACCGCAGATATTGTTTGTGGTCTGGGGGTCTATAAGGTTGAGGCCACCTAGAGATTTGGATTTACAAAGCTTGTTCCAGGCTACTAAGGCCCATTTATTTTTCTCCGCGTTGCCTCTCCATAGGAAAGTTCTCTGGATAGTTCTGATCCTGTGAAGAATACATTGGGGAGAAGGAAGGATGGAAAGGAGGTATTGGGGAATGGCTTGCAAGATGGCCTTGGTGAGGACAAGCCTGCCCGCAAAGTTTAGGGCTATGTGAGTCCAATGTTTACATTTGTTTTCCAGCTTGGCTAGGGTGCTTTCCCAATGGAGTTTTTGCCAGGGTTTGGAGGTAAGCGGGGCTCCCAGGTATTTGGAGGGCAGAGTACTCCTTTTAAATCCCAAAATGCTTGTGAGATGTTTCTCAATTGCTAAATGAGTATTGAAGAAAAAAATATTGGATTTAGCTAGGTTGATTTCCATACCTGAAGCTTTGATGAATAGAGTTAGAATGGATTTGAAGGCCAGCGCTTCTTTCACCGTGGGGGTGCCATGAAGGAGGGTATCGTCCATGAACTGCTGGTGAGTAGTGGCTGGAATAGAATGAAGAGGGCGGAGACCTCTGATATTGCCATCTGCTTTGGCTTTGTGGATGAGACGACTAAGGCCTTCCATGAGAATCACGAAGAGGAAAGGGGAGAGAGGGTCTCCCTGCCTGATGCCCCTGGACGGAGTGAATGTTTCTGAAGGAGAATCGTTGATGAGAATGGAAAAGGAGGAGGACTTGATGAGGGCCAAGATCCACTTGTTCCATTTTTTATCAAAGCCGAAAGCTATTAGAACAGCTTCCAGGTAATTCCAATTTACCTTATCAAAAGCCTTAGAGAGATCAAGCTGCATGAGCATCCCTGCTTTTTTCCTGATCTGAAGAGTGTGGACCATTTCTTGAGCAAGGAGAATATTGTCTAAGATTTTTCGACCCTCTACATATCTCGACTGCTCTTCTGAGATGAGATTAGGTAGGATGGGTTTGAGTCTATTGGCGATGACCTTGGCGATGATCTTGTATATCACATTGCACAGGGAAATAGGTCTGAATTTCTCTGGGTTTGGGCGTTCTCTTCCTTAGGAATTGGAGCCAAGAAAGTGGAATTGATTGATTTGAGTATAGTCCCAGAGCGTCGAGAGTCCTCCACCACTTCCCAAATTTCTATTTTGATGGTTTTCCAGCAAGCTTTGAAGAATTTGATGGTGAAGCCATCTGGGCCAGGGGCTTTATCATTGGGCATGCTTTTAACTGCTTCCTCCACTTCCTCCATTGAAATTTCTTTGAGGAGGGCAAGATTTTGATCCTTCGTCACCACCTTGGGGATTGATTGCGTTAAAGAGTTGATTGCATCAGTTCTGTCTATAGGCGATTCCTGAGCAATGAGCTTAAAATGATCTGTCAAGAGCGAGGATATTTCCCTGTGGTTATGAAGAGTGTCGCCTGAAACATTTTTGAGATTGAGAATTTTGTTGGTATTTCTGTAGTCAAGGGTGGACCTGTGGAAGAATTTTGAGTTTTGTTTGCCCTCTTTGAGCCATAGCACTCTGGATTTTTGTTTCTAGAGTGTTTCTTCTTGGAGGCTTCTTTGATGCCATTGAGTCATAAGGTCTTTTTCCTTCTCCTTGGATTCTTCGGTTATGTTGCCAGAGATCCAGCTTTTGTGTATTCTCTCTAGCTTGCCCTCTAGAATGGATTTTTCTTTGAAGATATTGCCAAATTCTGTAGTATCCCAGTGCTTGATTTTACTTTTGATATGCTTGAGCTTTCTTTGGAGTTTAAACATTTTGGTGCCTTGAACTTGCAAAGGTTCACTCCACCATTTCTCTAGCAATTTAACAAAGTTGGGGTGCTGTAGCCAAAAATTTTCAAAACGGAAAGGCTTATTTCTCGGGGTGCCTAGGAAGGCAGCCTCAAGAGAGATGGGCCAATGATCCGAGCCCCCACTAGGGAGGATATCAGAGCTGACCGTAATGCCCTCCAGAACAATGCTCTCTGAGATAAGGAACCTGTCCAAGCGGGAGGCAATTAGGTGCTCCCCTCCCCTTCTGTTATTCCAGGTGAAGGAGTAAGAGGAGGGTTGCACATCCATGAGCTTTGCCAATTCAATGAAGTCAGCGAAGGCCCCGGCATCTCTGTTGAGTTTTCTTAACCCTCCCTTCTTCTCCAGGAGGGAGGTGATCATGTTGAAGTCTCCGCCTATGATGATTTTAGAGGCCTGATATCTAGATAGCAAACTTTGGAGGGAGTTGAGGAAAAGGAACTTATCATCTAGTCTTTGAGGACCGTAAACATTGACACAGAGGTAAGTTTCAGAGTTACCTGTGATTTGAATTTCCGTGGCTATGTAGGCATGAGTGGCTTCTGAGGCTAGAACATTGATAGTTCTTGAGTCCCAAAAGGTGGTGATGTCTCCTTCCCAACCTGAGCTGGCTACTTCAATGAAGTCAAGAGGCTTACCTAATTTTTGACTGATGCTTTTGATGAGAGAGGAGGAGCATTTTGTTTCTTGAATAAACATCATGTCCGGCTTTTTTGTTTTGAACTTTCTGATAAGAAGTCTTTGTTTAGCTTGGCTGTTAAGCCCTCTTGCATTCCATGAAATAACTTTCATTGATAACTAGGTGGAGGGATTAAAGGACGGGAAGGCTTCTAGGGCCTTCATTTTACCTGAGTTCAGCAATAGGATTCCCAAGTCATGAAGAACCTCTCCAGTCGTCCTCCTTCCTCTTTTCTTTCTTGGTTTGAAGCCTGCTGGGCTGAGGGAGATGAAATTGGAGTGATTACTTGATCCTGTTGCTATTCCCAGTTTTCTGTTTTGCCTAGCTAGTTCCGCTTTTTGTCTGGCAATAAAGAGTTCGCTTATCCATTTTAGATCTTCCTCTGGGACGTTTTCAATGCCTTTGGCCCTCCAGTCCTCCTCTAGAGCTGGTAAGTTGACTCCTGCCTTTTTTAGAGCTTCATTTAGTTCCTGTTCATCGTTACCCCCATCACTATAGAACATCTCCATGTCCTCATCTTGTGTGCTTTCCTGTTCTGTTCTAATATCTTTGGGACTATGTGAACCCTCGTCCTATCCCTTCCTGTTGTTTTCTTGTTGGTTTTTTGGCTCCTCCGCGTTTCTCTCTTCTACTCGGAGCTCTTTTGTTTCTGTGTCCATTTCTAGAACCCTGAAGGGGTTGAGGAAGGCACTTGGGCCGACTCCTGCTCTATTAGGCCGTCTTCGATTGGCTCTTTGCCTAATTTTGGGTTTTGTGAATGCCTCTTTGTTCTGCTGCTCAACCTGGGGCTTGCTTGCCTCTTCCGTTTTGTTGAGAGGGTAGTCTCTTACAAGATGCCCGTGCTTGTGACATTTCCTACAGCGGAAATGAATTTGTTCGTAGTCAATGGCCTGAAAGTAGTCTTCGTCCTGGAACTCCAGCCAAATATCTTCATGCAGGGCCCCAGATACGTCCAGTTCCACACAGATTCTAGCGCATGAAGTGTATCTGCGTTGGATAGTTGCTTCAGACGCTTTGACAAAAGTACCCAGCTTGTCTCCTATTTGCTTGAGAGTATTTAGACCCTAATAATCTATGGGGAGGGAGAAGAGACGGATCCAAACCGGGACCTGAGTGAAGGTTTCATTTTCAGGCACAAATTTGGGCTTCCAGGGTTTCATGTAGAGACCAGCTGAAGAGAAAAAATATGGGCCTCCTTCGAAAATCCTATCTTTGTCTTCTAGGTTTGTAAAAACAACTGTAAAAAATCCTTTAGCTCCTAGGTGTAAATTAATGTCACCTTTGGGCTTCCAGTGCTGCTTGATCCATTGGAAAAGGGCTCGCTCCGTAGGCCACAGTCCCATGAATTTGCAAATAACCGCATGCTCCGACATGTGCTCTCTATGTGCTTGGATCTCCAGGTCCGAACAAATCACTCTTAGGGCTTCTTTCTTTTTGGGCTTACAGGCTCCCTGAGGGGCCTTGCTGGTGCCTGGGGTGATGGGCGGTTCCTTCTCCTTTCCATTTCGTGGTCCCCCTTGCTTTTCTTTGTCGTTTCCTTCAGTGGACTGGGTCTGATTTTGGCCCTCGTCTTGAGAATTTGCAGCTGCCCCGAGGGGTATGTTTTCTGCTTCCTGTTCCTTTTGCTTGGAACCCCCTCCCTATTCCGCTGCCATTTCCTGCCCTTTGTCTTTTCTGTTGTTTCCTGGGCTTTTGCTATCACCGTATCCTGGGATTCTCAACCCTTCATTTTTTGTCTGCTTGTTCATCACAATGCTTTTGAACGATGGGGTCCTTGTGGACCCCCCTCTGCGCATTTGACGGGCCAGTCCCCTGCCCCTGCAGCAGAGATCAACCAGTCTGGTGAGCTGCTCAGCCAGAGCAGGCTCTGGAATGGCAGAGAAGGTCAGAAACCCTAGAACAGAAGCTGTCATTAAATATTCAATCATTATATACTGAAATATGATTAAATTAATTTCTTAGAATGATCTTTAGGAATATCAGTTAATGTAATTAAATGAGGATCTTAAAGCACGAAAAAGTAAAGCTCAATGATTGCATAGGTTGAATATTCAATCACCCAATTTGAAGTCACCTTCTTCACCTGATCTTTTATTCAATTATATAGTGAATTGATAGTTTGATATAAGAAAGTAAATAATAGAATATGAAAGGAAACTAAAAAACTATGAGCTCTTGCCTCAAACGTAATCTAATTGGAAAATACATAAATCTTTCCTATTGAAATGTTTTTAGAAAAGAAAAGATTACACAATCATTCTAAAACTAATACTAAGAAAGCAAATGAACTTTAATCTATAAAAGCAATTAAATCTCACACATTTTAGGTAGCTGATCTAAAAGTGTGAGAGATGGTAAGTCGAGATGCTTTATTTCTAAGCAAAACCAAGTCAAAATGAAGGAACATTCATGAGTAGGGCGCCACAATCTAATTCTATATTCAAAGCTTGAGCATAACTCCAATTCTACACATAAAAATGATAGAGAAAACTTCCCCTATTTATACAAAAAGATGAGAAGCTATCTCATTAATAAGAGTCCATGAATCTCTCCCCATATCTCTAGAGTTACAATGAAAATAGGAAATGATAAGACACATGTCTTCTTAGAGTTTCAATACAAATAGGAAATGAGACACATATCCTCACGATCCCATGATCTTCTCCACTCAAATTCGAATTTGGTTTTGGGAGGCCACATAAGGGTCCTTTAGAAGCTTCCTTTTGACCTACACATGTCAAAAATCTCATCCCACTTGTTAGGTATAAGCATATGCATGTTATTTTCTATTTTTTAACCATAAATTCACTTAAGAATGCGAAGAATAAATAAAGTTTGGAAAAACATAAATATGACCCAATAATGTTAATGGTAAGGTAAATGTAATAAAATGGAGGTAAATTTAATGAAATAGAGGTGGAGTGAAGATGACAATATGGAAATATAAGTGAAAATGTAATGGAAGTGAATGACAATTTCAATGCCCAACATACCCCCCAACTGAAGCTATTGCATGTCCTCATGCAATCTATTACATTAATATTTTTTATCCTTGAGCTTTGACTTCACTTTGCATGATATCATTTGATAACTTCATACTTCTGCAAAATCTTTTAGTTGAATTGCAACATGGTTGGTTCTTGTGTTACAACCATATTTTTTTGTTGCATGCATTTTTTATCTTTGAACTTTGCATAATGATAATTTGATTATTGTTGCAAAGTATATCTTTATTGGATTGTATCATAGTTGGTTCTTGTGTGACAACCATGATTGTGTTTGTATCCAATTATCTTTTCAGAACTTTTGAAAAGCCTTTGTATGCTCATAACAATAATGCAATAGTTAATATCTTTTGAAAGTATGTGGGCTTTTGAATGTGATATGAATACGACAAAATATGAATATGAATGTATCCCCCAACTGATGATATTGGCAATTTTATGAGACGAGGAAGAGAAATATTTTTTTCCAAAAATTATTATTCTAGTTTTTCAAGGAATTCTATGGTAAAAAGTTAGAAAATGATGTACCTTAACTTACCCTTTGAAAATGGATGAGCTGTATGTGTGGTGGTTGCAAAATTTTGATCATAATCGTCTTCAAGTGGTTGGACAAGTCATGGAGAAAAGAGTCAAGATGACTTTTTATTGATTTTATTGAAACTTACTGAATCTGTTGCGGAATGGTGTTGATTCTGCTACTGTCATCTGATTTCACAGCTGTTGTTTGATTCTGCAGCTGTCAGTTGATTCCGCAACTGTATGTCGTTTACATTTTCTCCAAAACGCTGGAAAAGATAGTCTTCATGTCTTCAAAACTCATTGGCACAATTCCTACTATGTGAATAGATGTTTTGATGTCGAACATAGTAGGAAATCGTTGACTTAGTGGTCATTAATGGATTCCACTAGTCAACACGAGAACTCTCACCATTGATGACAATGGGAGTCAAGATGCCCAAACACATCTTGCTAAGTATGAATAATTTTTTTTGTTGTCGAGTACCTAGAAGATCCGATGAACAAGGGAAATTGATGTATTCCCATTGTTCGTCAACATGAGGACTTGCCATTAAGGCATGCAAGCCTCAAGGTGTTTTTGCAAGGATTTTAGACTCAGAGGACTATGAACTCAATAATTTTCAATTAAGGAGGGTTTATTTGCGAAATGAAAAAGGATAGGAAAGGAAAAATGAAAATGGAAAATAATAATGACAATGGGCAATAAGCATGTAAGTGAGTTTCTTGCTTTTATTTGTGGGTCAAGCAGAAAGTGTATGTGAATAAAGGAAAATGAACAGCTGACTTTTGCAGGGAAAAATGACTGTGGCTTGCTTTGAATTGCTTTGTTGGATTTATAATTAAAAAGGGAGGAAAGGTAATGGTTTTGGTGGATATGGACATGGGCTTGGTCTTATGTTTCTCATGGAATTGGTCCTTTGAAGACTAATTGTGCGCACAATTAGTTTTCTTCAATGATCATTCGATCATCCCAAACTTGCAAAAAACTTGACATAAAGAACATAAGTGTGTTAAAAGAGAAATGGCCAAATTAATTTATGATTCTTATGCAAAATGTAAATGTAAAATAAAACAGATTAGGGAAAATCAAAAGTGTTATATTCAGTCCAATTCATGATATTGATAACAATTCATTTTTAAGAAATAACCATGAAAATTAAATTAACTCCCTATTGTCGGATGACTTCATGCACTGTGCTGAGTAAGACAATTGACATCACAAAGATTTGTTGTTCTCTGCAAGTTAAAACTTCATAGAAAAATACACAGCAACAATATTAATGCCAAATGTTTATAAATCATCTAAATAATTTTCCAATTGTTTTGAAAGACATTATTGAGTCGTCATTTGTGCTGCAAAACTAACACGCTGTGAAAAAAAATTGAAGCAGTAAAAATATGAAAAAGTACTTGTACAAAAAAAAATTATTTCAATCAAATTTTGCAAGCATTTTTCACTTTATAAATTGCTTCAATAAATTGATTGCATATGTATTAATCATCACATTTTTTTATATATTATAATATTTTTTTCCACAAATAAATGATTTCTTTCATTCAATTTTCGAAAATTATTGTTGTTCGTTTCATTACTTCAGAAGTAGGGACCTTTCTCATTCTAGTAGCTGGCATTCCTAGCCTTGGATAAAACTGTGAAATGTGAACATGCAGAAACTTGTATTCTTTGATCAAATTAATAGTGGTCTCGAAATTATCTTCCTTTGTTTTACCTAGAAAGCCAAATATCACATTAGTCGCTATCTGCATGTTTGACACAAGTCGTATTAATGTATCAACCACAAATTTGAATTCATTGATTGTTTATTCACGCTTCACAACATTCAAAACAGAATCACTCACTGACTGCACTGACACGTGATGAAAGGAGTATACACATGGGTGCGTCATTAAGTTAGCAATTTCTTCAAAGCGTTCAAAGATGTAAGGAGGGTAAATCTGTTGAAACTTTTGCAAAGGAGCAAGAGTCATTGTTTGATTAGAAGTCTTAGTGAATTATATTTGTTATTGCCAGCAAAACCTCGTGCATAAAAAAAATCTGTTTTCCTCACACAGTCACCAAACAGGGTCCCGAAGAACCATGATTTTTTCCCGAATGGTTAGGAATATGAGGAAATGGTTTTTGGGTTGTCAAACTCATCCCGTTCTAGAAAAAACCCATGTCCCAGTCTTTTTCATATTTTCCCTGGTTTGCTGAGAAAAATTGTTTTAAAATCGGGTGTCAAGACAGTTTACACTTTCTCACAATTATGTTTTCTACAAAAATCAATTTCGAATTTCTCCTAAACGGTCACAAAATATAGAAAATAGCTCACGATTTATCTAACTGTCCCCATTCTAGAGAAAACTCATGTCTCAAGTTTTTCAGATTCACCCTAGTTTGCTCAGAATTTGTGTTTTATAATCGTGTTTTTATGCTGCTGCGTTTTCTAGAAATGTTCGAGTGATTTTTGATTTGCGGGTTTTGGAGGTTGGGCTTGTGGCTGCATGAATGTCTTCTAGCAAAGGAAAAAGGAAGATCTAACTATATCAACCATCCTATAGACAATTCTGGGGGACTTGAAATTTGGAATGAGATAAAATATGGAACATCGCTTTGAAGAAATCTAACCGCATCATTTTTGTAATACCGCAGAAAACTCTTGCATTACAGAGATAAGGATTTTTGGACATGGATTTGCAAGTCTTGCAGTAGCTAAATAATTTTTATGATATGCTAAAAAAATAATTTTTTATTTTTTTTTAATTCTCTAGGTCACACGAAGTGTAGAAGAAGAGCATACTTGAGAGATTTATTTTGTTAGCATAGTCAAGATTTTATCAATCGATTCCTCTGTAAATTTTACAAAAATAAAATGAAAAGGCTTGATCTCATACCTTAAATCATTGTTTGTGATTTTCACTTGCGTTTGTTGTTCTCAACCATTTGTTTTATTGCAAATTTTTCCTACCAAGGGTTAGTAGATGGGTGGTTCTTACTGCACCATAAAACATCAAATTTATCCTAAAAACTATAAAAATTTATTTTTACTTTTCCTATCTATCTAAAAACAATTTTTTTTTTGAAGTATACTCATGCTTCCAATGAAGCCATTTACGGATTAGAATTTGTGAAATTCTCATATCCAAACTTGAAAAATGTACCTGATTTTTTGTAAGGATATGCAAAATTGACTTGACCTTTCGATTTGCTGCAAGGATCTCTTGAAGAATTGATGAATATTGTGGCATAACCACTTTTTGATACCATTCTTCAATGTAGTCTTTGGGCTGCATTCTATACCCTTTGTCCATAAATGGTTAGTAAAAACAAAAACAAATAAAATACACTCTAAACTGAAAGCTAGTTCCTATGCACACTTCCCTGACAACGATGCCAAAATGTTGGGGCAAAGTGATTGCATGTCATTTAATTTGTCAACCCGGCGGTTACGTAAACTTGTGAAGTATGCGTGCACTGTATGTGCTAGAAATTGTCTTTCAGTTTAGATCAATCTAACTACAAAATAACGAAAACCAATTCATCTAATCTATGAAATCAAATAATGAAAATAAAATTCAACTAACTTGTGAAATAAAAACAACTAATGTATACTTAGTTACTCTAGCATTCAATTATGAAGTGTTACCTTCTTAAGATGATGTGTAAGCAACTATTTATACTTTAACTTTTAATGTCCTAGAAAAGCAAGTAAAGTGTGTAGAAAATAACTCAGTAATTGCATGTATTAAATATTCAACCATCTTGAAATATGATTAAATCAATTTCTTAGAATGATCTTTAGGAATATCAGTTAATGCGATTAAATGAGGATCTTAAAAGTAAATATAAAAGCAAGAAAAAGTAAAGCTCAATGATTACATAGGTTGAACATTCGATCACCCAATTTGAAGTCACCTTCTTAGCCTGCTTTTCTTTTAATTATACAATGAATTGATAGTTTGATCTAAGAAAGTAAATAACAGAACATGAAAGGAAACTAAGTAACTATGAGCTCTTGCCTCAAACTTAATATAATTGGAAAATACATAAATCTTTCATATTGAAATGTTTTTAGAAAAGTAAAGATTACATAGTCATTCTAAAACTAATACTAAGAAAGCAAATGAACTTCAATCTATTAAAGCAATTAAATCTCACATATTTTAGGTAGTTTATCTAAAAGTGTGAGATATGGTAAATCGAGATGCTCCATTTGTAAGCAAAATCAAGTCAAAATGAAGGAGCATTCATGAATAAGGTGCCACAATCTAATTTTGTATTCAAAGCTTGAACATAACTCCAATTTTACACATGAAAATGATAGGAGAAAACTTCCCTTATTTATACAAAAAGATGAGAAGCTATCTCATTAATGAGAGTCCATGAATCTCTCCCCATATCTCTAGAGTTACAATCAAAATAGGAAATGATAATACACATGTCTTCTTAGAATTTGAATACAAATAGGAAATGAGACAGATATCCTCATGATTCCATGATCTTCTCCATGCAACTTCGAATTAGGTTTTGGGAGGGCACATAAGGGTCTTTAGAAGTTTCCATTTGACCTACATATGTCAACAATCTCATCCCACTTGTTAGGTAAAATCATATACACGTTTTTTTCTAATTTTTAGCCATAAATTCACTTAAAAATGCTAAGAATTAATAAAGTTTGAAAAAACATAAATGTGACCCAATAATGTTAATGGTAAGGTAAATGTAATGAAATAGATGTGGAGTGAAGATGACAATATGAAAATATAAGTGAAAATGTAATGGAAGTGAATGACAATTTCAATGCCCAACATAACCCCAATTGAAGCTATTGCATGTCCTCATGCAATCTATTACATTAATTTTTTTATTTATTTTATTTTATTTTATTTTATCATTATCTTTGAGATTTGGCTTAACTTTGCATGACATCATTTGATAACTTCATACTTCTGCAAAGTCTTTTAGTTGAATTGCAACATGGTTGGTTCTTGTGTTACAACCATATTTTGTTGTTACATTCATTTTTGATTTTTAACATTGCATAATGATAATTTGATTATTGTTGCAAAGTATATCTTTATTGGATTGCATCATAGTTGGTTCTTGTGTGACAACCATGATTATGTTTGTATCCAATTATCTTTAAGAACTTTTGAAAATCCTTTGTATGCTCATAACAATAATGTAATAGTTAATATCCTTTGAAAGTATGTGGGCTTTTGAATGTTGATATGAATACGACAAAATATAAATATGAATGTATCCCCCCCCTAACTAATGATATTGACAATTTTATGAGATGAGAAACAGAAATAAATTTTTTTCCAAAAATTATTATCTTTATTGGTTTGCATCATAGTTGGTTCTTGTGTGACAACCATGATTATGTTTGTATCCAATTATCTTTTCAGAACTTTTGAAAAGCCTTTGTATGCTCATAAAAATAATGTAATAGTTAATATCCTTTGAAATTATGTGGGCTTTTGAATGTGATATGAATACGACAAAATATGAATATAAATGTATCCCCCCCCAACTGATGATATTGACAATTTTATGAGATGAAAAACATAAATATTTTTTTCCAAAAATTATTATCTTTATTGGATTGCAACATAGTTGGTTCTTGTGTAACAACCATGATTATGTTTGTATCCAATTATCTTTTCAGAACTTTTGAAAAGCCTTTGTATGCTCATAACAATAATGTAATAGTTAATATCCTTTGAAAGTATGTGGGCTTTTGAATGTGATATGAATACGACAAAATATGAATATGAATGTATCCCCCCCAACTAATGATATTGACAATTTTATGAAATGAGAAACATAAATATTTTTTAACAAAAATTATCATTCTAGCTTTTCAATGAATTATATGGTAAAAAGCTAGAAAATGACGTATCTTAACTTACCCTTTGAAAATGGATGAGTTGTATGTGTGGTGGCTGCAAAATTCTAATCATAATATTCTTTAAGTGGCTAGACAAATCATGGAGAAAAGAGCCAAGATGACTTTTTATTGCTTTTATCGAAACTTGCTGAATCTGTTGTGGAATGGTGCTAATTCTCCTGCTGCCATCTGATTCCGCAACTATTATTTGATTTTACAGCTGTTAGCTGATTCCGCAGCTGCATGTCTTCTACATTTGCTCCAAAATGCTGAAAATGATAGTCTTCATGTCTTCAAAACTCATCGGCACAATTTCTGCTATGTTAATAGATGTTCTGATGTTGAACATAACAGGAAATTGTTGATTTAGTGGCCATTAATGGATACCACTAGTTAACACAAGAACTCTCACCATTGATGACAAGGGGAGTCAAGATGCCCAAACACATCTTGCTAAGTATGAATAATTTTGTTGTTGATGAGTACATAGAAGATCAGATGAACAAGGGACATTGATGTATTCCCATTGTTTGTCAGCATGAGGACTTGCCATTAAGGCATGCAAGCCTCAAGGTGTTTTTGCAAGTATTTTAGATTCAAAGGACTATGGACTCAATAATTTGCATTGAAGCAGGGTTTATTTGCGAAATGAAAAATGATAGGAAAGGAAAAATGAAAATGGAAAAACAATAATGACAATGGGCAATAAGCATGTAAGTGAGCTTCTTGCTTTCATTTGTGGGCTAGGCATAAACTGTATGTGAATAAAGGAAAATGAACCACTGACTCTTGCTGGGAAAAATGATTGTGGCTTGTTTTGAATTGCTTTGTTGGATTTATAATTCAAAAGGGAGGAAAGTTAATGGTTTTGGTGGATATGGACATGGACTTGTTCTTATGTTTCTCATGGAATCGGTCCTTTGAAGACCAATTGTGCGCACAATTAGTTTTCTTCAATGGTCATTCAATCATCCCAAACCTGCAAAAAAACTTGAATGGTGTTAAAAAAAAAATGACCAAATTACTTTCTAATTCTTATGCAAAATGTAAATGTTAAATAAAACAGATTAAAGAAAATCAAAAGTGATATATTCAGTCCAATTCATGATATTGATAACAATCCATTTTTAAGAAATAATCATGAAAATTAAATTAACTCCCTATTTTCGGATGACTTCATGCATTGTGCTTAGTAAAACAATTGGCATCACAAAGATTTGTTGTGCTCTGCAAGTTAAAACTTCATAGAAAAATACACAACAACAATATTAATGCCAAATGTTCATAAATCATGTAAATAATTTTCCAATTGTTTTGCAAGCCATTATTGAATCGTCATTTGTGCTGCAAAAATAACATGCTGTCAAAAATATTTCAAGCAGTATAAATATGAAAAAGTACTTGTACAAAAAAAAATTATTTCAATCAAATTTTGCAAGTATTTTTCACTTTATAAATTGCTTCAATAAATTGATTGCATAATGTATTAATCATCACAATATATATATATATATATATATATATATATATATATATAATATATATAATATATATATATATATATATTTATAATTATTTTTTCACAAATAAAATGATTTTTTTCATTCAATTTTTGAAAATTATTGTTGTTCATTCAATTACTTCAGAAGTAGGGACCTTTCTTATTCTAGAAGCTAGCATTCATGGTCTTGGATAAAACTGTGAAATGTGAACATATAGAAACTTGTATTCTTTGATCATATTAATAGTGGTCTTGAAATTATCTTCCTTTGTTTTGCCTAGAAATCTAGTCGCATCAATCGCTATCTGCATGTCTGGCAAAAGTCGTATTAATGTATCAACCACAAATCTGAATTCACTAATTGTGTATTCATGCTTCATAGCATTCAAGACAGAATCACTCCCTAACTGCACTGACACGTGACGAAACGAGTATACACATGGGTGCAACATTAAGTTAGCAATTTCTTCCAAGTGTTCAAAGATGTAAGGAGGGTAAATCTATTGAATTTTTTGCAGAGTAGTAAGAGTCATTATTTGATTAGAAGTCTTAGTGAATTAAATTTGTTATTGCCAGCAAAATCTTGTGCATAAAAAAAATCTATTTTCCTCACAGAGTGACCAAACAAGGTCCCGGAGAAACATTATTTTCTCCCGAATGGTTATGAATCCGAGGAAACAGCTTCTGGGTCATTAAACTCATCCCGTTCCAGATAAAACCCATGTCCTAGTTTGTTTTCAAATTCACCATGATTTTCTCAGAAAATTCATTTTAAAATTGGGTGTCAAGACAATTTATGCTTTCTCACAATTACGTTTTCTGCAAAAGTCAATTTTGAATTTCTCCTAAACGGTTGCAAAATATTGAAAATTGCTCATGAGTAACCGATGCAGTAGCATCTAGCTAAGAGCGCCATGACCGGGTGTTTGATCTTAGATAAGGAGGAGAGGTTCATCATCATTAGATTTCATTTATGTTTGCTGATTAAAACAATGTTAGGAACTTGTTTTATTTGATTATCAGTTAATAGGTATTTAGGGACAACACAGTTAGATGAAGGTGGTTACAGCCACATTGTTGTTTTTTGTTTTATTTATTTTACAACTATTTACTTAAAAAAAAAAAGAAAAAAAAGAAAGAAGAAGAAGATATATATCATCTATGTATTTCACAGAATAAGAAAACTCAAACAGCAAGATAGTTATCAACTATGTAACTGAAGAAAACAACTGCAAACAATTTGAATAACTGTATTGTAACAATACAAAACAAATGTACCACATGGTGGAAAAGGTTCAACATTCCAACACAGAGAGAGTAATACAAAAGATAAATATTTTCATATTGAATCCATCTATTGAAATATGTTGTTTTAATTCAATTACTATCCTCTGTAACAAATAGACAAACTGTATATTTTTATTTTACCAGAAATCCTTCCAGACAAGCAGTGAGGAAGTTCTTGAAACCAAGTGACAAGCAGAGACATAGTTTCAAAAATTGAACGACATGCAGAGATATCATATCAACACGAGACTGAATAGGCAGTTCCAACCACATCAACAAATTATAGAAATACAAGAATATGCAATAGCCGTAGAAGCTAACAAATTAAATACAGTTACAATGCGATGCATTTACAAGAAAGGTAACTCTGTACATTGAAATTTCTTTTTCATTCATCTTTAAAAGAATTTCAGTGTCAATACCAGTATATAGACAATATAAATACATAGTGCCAAAGTCCAGCAAACCCTCCTCCAGAAGTAAGACAAAGAAACGAGTGTTATGGTTATAACCCTGAAACAGTGATAGACCATTGAAGGACAAACGAAATTACATTCAACTGAGCCCGAAGGCCATTCGACATCAACCAATAAACGAATACAACAGAGTCTCAGTTTCTAGCCTACTGATCGACTACACCAAGGAAGAAATCAACTTGGGAAACCCTCAAATCAAACAAATCGTGACAGGGAACGACACTACTAGTTCCATTTGGAGGAAGGGCTGAGTAGCAGTCTAGCTAGGAGCATTCCAACTTGCACAGTGACAATGACAAAGTATTAGCGTTAACATACAGAAGGATGAAGGAGCGAACAACGAAAATAAGTAACCCAAGAGAACTTACCAGCATATTCGAAAGCAATGGACAAATGAACCCACATTTGGGTTGTGACCATTGAAGGAAACCCTGCTCATGAGGAGCAACAAATGTTAGCTCTTAAGAAAATTTGATGGAATGTAGTATAGTAGGGAAGGAGTTGTTACCTTGCCAGAGCCAAACGACAAAGAGGAAAAGGTCCTTTGTGGCCTCGCCCTGCGTTCACTACAAAAATTGCAGACAAGTCAAGCAGAGAACGCAACCATACAGGCAAGCAGAACATATCATGAAAGAATCCCAACAGAACATGTAAGGAATGGAAGGATAAAATAGTGACCATTGGAAGAGCACCAAACCACAAGAAAATAGAGAAACCCTCGTGTAAAATCAATGAAGCCAACAACTTAATGATAGAGCTTAACTAACCAGATAGCCAAGACCAATACTATGCAGAGCTATCCAAACAACCAATAGAGAAACCCATAGTCAGGCATGGATAGAGCATCGGGCTCGAATTCGTTACTGTCACCAACAAAACCAACGGACAGAGCTCTCACCGCAGAACAATGTAGAATGAAAATGCCAGAGTGAATGAAGTGAGGGTTAGGGTTAGTCCAAGAGCGGGAAGGAAACTCGAGGTCAGAACATTTTTCCTCTCAACGTACAGGTAAATCAATACACCCAAAATATCAGCGCTAACCTTTGATTACCGACTAATCACAAATTCGTTGATTAAATCATTGGTGTTAATCATTCTTATTAGTGTTAAAACTTAAGTCACGGGATGGTCCCATCATATTGTAGTATCAGATCCGGATTTAGAGTTTTCCTGAGAAATGGAGGTTGGAAGATGAGGTCGTGGAAGAGGTTCTCGGAGAGCAGCAGAGGAAGGATTGCGGGAGGAAATCAAGATCCTACTGCCCATTTGGAGGCAGTTGAAGCAGGAAGGAGAAGGGATCCAGAGGTAGGAGATGATAGTGAATAAGAAGCCGTAGTTACAAGAGATGGATCAAATGAAGAAGGGCTGGAAATGAGATTGTTGAGCTCAGTCCTATTGGCTAGTAGCAAGCCTAAACCAGAAATTCCAAATTATGATGGCAGCTTGTCCATAGAAGTTCTATTGGACTGGATCAATGAATTGGACAAATATTTCGAGGGTGAAGAGGTCAGTGAAGATCAGAGAGTTAAGTTCGCTGCAACAAAGTTGAAGGGACACACAGCCTTGTGGTGGGACAATGTCCAGGCAAAAAGAAGAAGAATGAACAAGTTGCCAATAAAGGAATAGCCAAGAATTGTGGCCAAGTTGAAAGGCATATTTCTGCCCAAAGACTACCAGATTGTACTGCATCAGCAAGCGGAAAATTTGAAGCAAAAATGGATGACAATGAGAGAGTATAGTGAAGAATTCTATTGACTAAATTTAAGAGCTGGTTATTCGGAGGACACCCCAGAAAAAACAACAAGGTATGTAAATGGTCTGAGATTGGAAATATTGGATGAAATCAACATTCCTTCCCTGAAAAATATAGAGGAAGCTTACCAGAGTTCCATGAAGGCAGAGGAGAAGATCACTAGAAAAAAAAATTCTAGGAGAGGATGGGGTACCATCAAAGGAAGAGGACAGTCCTATGGCAGAGGATGAATTGCCAACAATAGTGAAGAGGGCAACAGTTCCAAAATGTCTGGGATAGTAGAAAAAGGAGACAACACTAGAGGTGGAAGGCCATATCAGTGAGGAAGAGGAAATGGCCGAGGTAGAGGAGCTAACTATCAGTGCTATAGGTGCCACAACTGGGGGCACAGGTATTTTGAATGTCCTGAAGCGGAGCAAGCTAGTTAAAGAGAAGCTTTTTTTGCACAGCCAGAGGAAGCAGAGGCACCACCTCAGGAAGCAAAGAATGTGCCAGAAACAGGGGAAGCCTTAGTTCTGAATAAAGTGTTGTTAAAACCAGCCAAGGAGACAGCTGAACAAACTCAAAGGAAAGCATTATTCCAGACAGTTTGTAAGCCACACAGAAAATGCTGTAAGTTGATTATCGACAGTGGGACCACGGATAATCTAGTTGCCACAGAGATGGTAGAGAAGTTGGGTTTGAAGCAACTGAAGCATCCCACTCCCTACAAGGTATCGTGGTTGCAAAAAGGCCATTAGCTGTTGGTTGACGAACAGTGTGAAGTTGAGTTCCATATTGGCAGGTATAAAGACAAGGTTATTTGTGATATTATGCCAATGGATGTATGTCATATACTGCTAGGGAGGCCATGGCAGTATGACCGGAAGGTAGTGCATGATGGGAAGACAACTGTTATGAGTTTTTTCAAAGATGGGATCAGGCACACACTTATGCCCATCAAGGAGGAGGAGACAACAGAAACAAGCGAGATGAGAGTGTTACTAATGGGTGGAAAACAATTTTTGAAGCAGATTGAAGATAGTGAAGTGAACTATGTTGTTGTGAGAAGGAAAAAACAGTGCTGTTATGCACAAAAGTGTCTGATTTTCCTGCAGAAATTCAGAAAATGCTACAGGAATTCAGCGATACAGTAGTGGATGATTTACCAGATAAATTGCCTCCTAAGAGAAGTATAAGTCATCATATTGACTTTATACCTGGAGCAAGTCTATCGAACAAGGCCGCATACCGGATGAGCCCCAAATATAATTAGAAAATCAGAAAACATGTGCAGGAATTGTTGGATAAAGGGCTGTTAAGGGAGAGTTTGATCCCCTACACAGTTCCAACAGTTCTCGCTCCCAAGAAAGGAGGATAATGGTGAATGTGCACAGATTCGAGGGCCATCAACAAGATTACCATCAAGTACAAATTTCCACTACCACGGATGGACGACATGATGGACTACCTGGGTGGGGTAGCATACTTCTCGAAGATTGATATGAAGAGTGGTTGCCATCAGATTTGAAGTAGGGAAGGGAATGAGTGGAAGACAACCTTCAATACCAATGAAGGGTTGTATGAGTGACTAGTAATGCCATTAAGATTAAGAAACACCCCTAGTACCTTTATGCGACTGATGAGCGAAATGCTAAAAGAGTTCATTAGAAAGTTTGTGATAGTGTATCTTGATGATATATTAATTTTCAACAAGACTGAGGAGGAACACTTTCGACATGTTCGAAGTGTGCTGGAAAAATTACAATAGAATAAGCTGTTGATAAATCTGAAAAAATGCACTTTTCTTCAAAGAGAACTAGTTTATCTAGGTTTTGTGATTGCAAAGAATGAATTGAAGATGGACCTAGAGAAGATTGCAACAATCGTTAACTGGCCATCCCCAAAAAGTCTTTTGAGGTACGTAGTTTTCATGGGATGGCAAGTTTTTACCATAACTTTATAAGGGATTTTAGTGAAATCTGCGCACCGATGTTGGACACTATAAAAAAGGCAAGTCAGCCTTTTCATTAGACCGAGGCAACTGAGAAGAGCTTTCAGCTACTAAAGAAGAAGATCACAGAAAGACCGATCCTGAGATTGCGAGATTTTAAAATGTTTTTTCAGGTTCGTTGTAATGCAAGCGGTATGACCATTGGAGTTGTACTTAGCTAAGAAGACAAACCTGTTGCGTTTTTCAGTGAGAAGTTGAATGAGAGTAGGCAAAAGTATTCATCCTATGACAAAGAATTCTATGATGTCGTCCAAGCACTGAAGCATTGGAGACACTATCTACTGGGAAGTGAGTTTGTTTTATTTTCTGATAATTCTGCACTGTAGTACGTGATGCAACGACATAAGCTGAATCACAAGCATGCTAAGTGGGTTGAATATTTATAGAGATTCACCTTTGTGTTGAAACACATTAGCAGGCAGGCCAACAAGGTGGCAAATGCATTGAGCAGAAGAGTCTTGCTGTTGCAGGAGAGTACGATACAAGTGCTAGGCTTTGAGCATTTGAAAGACTTGTATCAGACCAGCGTGGATTTCAAAGAGGCTTATGAAGCCTGTCAAAATCCTTTGCTGAGAAACAATAGTCCATGGTTGGACTATAATTTGCAGGAGAAGCTATTGTTTAAAGGGGGACAGTTATGCATTCCCAATTGTTTGATGAGAGAGAATACCATTTAGGAGAAGCATAGTGAAGGTCTAGCCGGGCATTTCAGCATAGAAAAAACGTTAGAGCAGCTCAACCATTTTTATTATTGGCCAAGAATGCGAAGGGATGTGTAGATATTTGTGACCAGATGTAAAGTGTGTTAGTTGGCGAAAGGACACAATCAGAATACGGGACTCTATACACCATTTCCCATTCCGAGTAGACTGTGGGACTCAATCAGTTTGGACTTCATCTTGGGTCTACCAAGGATGCAGCGGGGTTCTGATTTGGTGATGGTAGTAGTAGACATGTTCTCAAAGATGGCACATTTCATCTCTTGTAAAAAAACCAGTGATGCCACTCACGTGGCCCACTTATTTTTCACAGAAATTGTCAGGCTGCACGGCCTACCTAAGTCCATTCTTTCTGACAGTGACATGAAGTTTATAGGGCACTTCTGGTGCACCTTGTGGAAAAAGATGGATACATAGTTAAGTTTCAGCTCTGCTTATCACCCATAAATCGACGGGAAAACAGAGGTGGTAAACAAGAGCTTGGGGAACCTGCTACGAAGTTTGATCGGGGAAAATTCACGAATGTGGGATCGTGTACTTTCCCAGGCATGGTTCACTTACAAGAACTCACCCAATCGTAGCACGGGTTACAGTCCTTTTCAGGTCTTATATGGCATGCATCCTCGCGGAGTGCATGAGTTACGAGATCTAGGAAAACAAGAAAGACAGAGTGCTGATGGGGAAGATTTCTTCAAAGCAATGAATGATCAACATGAGCAGGTAAAAATGAAGTTGCAGGACAACAGTCAAAAGTATAAGTAGCAAGCAGATTTGAAATGGCAAGAGCTACAATTTAATCTAGGGGATGAAGTCCTCGCGCATTTGCACATGGAACGTTTTCCTAGAGGTACATACAATAAATGGAAATACAAGAAGACTGGCCCCTGCAAAATTCTCTGAAAATTTTCAGCCAATTCTTATGAATTATAGCTACCACCAAGAATAGGCATCTCGCCCATCTTCAATGTGACAAACTTATTTCCATATGCTGCCAATCCAGAGGAAGATAGTACAACATGGCCTACATGGGACACAGAGGAAGGGAGTGAGACTTAGATGAGATAGATGCCTTCAGCTTAGCCCCTTGAGATCGAGAGAATCCTCGACACTCAGGTGGCCAAGCAAACTCTGCGGAAGGAATACCTATAGTATCTGGTTAAGTGGAAGAACTGTACCATTGAGGATAGTTCATGGCTTAACTCTAGACAGATACAGCAGGTAGGCTATTCAGTCGAGAAGCTCATGGACGGGAGTCTTGAATCTTTTTTACCCTAGGAGCCTGATGCAGGAGCATCCAGCTAAGGGCACTGTTACACAGTATTTTGTCACCGTCCCTGTTACCCCTTATCCCATACATTGGAGGACCTATTCTGGGACCTGTGAGAAGTGACATAACTTGAAAACACCTGCATTGTATCCCTTAAAGTATGTACTCCATATGCCCTAAAGACACCTTCTGCAAAATACCCAAAGATATAGCCCTTTCTCCATTGGCGTTGTTCCACAGTGTATCACTCGCACCAATGGGGGAAATCCTCCAAAGAGGGCGCGCCAGTTGGCGCTCTGTCTCAGAGTCGCACTAGTGCCAACCCAGTTAGGTAAAGTTTTTAATAAACAAACTTCCGAAGGTTCCTTCCACCCTATCCATGAACTAATTCTAGTTTGAGTTGGTTCAGTTGGGCTTCGTATCTCCCAAGGAGGGAAGTAGTTCTCCACCTCTCATGGAAGCTTCCTAATGATAAGGACAATCCCATGAATCAAGTGGATGGTCTTATCTACTCCTCCTACCTCTATATAAGCTTGTTCTTTCCCCTTTGACAGGCTAGTTAGTAATTCTACTTTTCAAACTCCCAAATCTAAGTCCCAAAGTCTGAGAATTGCTAAGCTCATCTTGCAAGAGGCCTTGTTCATCCCTATGAGGCTAAATCTTTAAGGAGGAGATCCATGTCCAAGTAATCAAGGAGAGAGAGGCTTGTTCCCATCTCTTACAAGCTTTGCAAGGCATGTGTTGCTGATTCATTGTTATGCTTCTTAACCTGCAAAAGACACCCAAATACAGAATATGCGAAGAAAAGAGACCGAGAACACAGAATGGCAATGACTTTATTATTCAGAGAGAAATGTTCACTTGCCTCTTCGAGGGGGAAACCTCCAATAGAGCAGAGCTCGATTACAAAAATAAGACACG
>APFE030730163.1:0-26957 GCA_000404065.3 Pinus taeda
GTACCAATTATTTAATATAAAATTATAAAAAAATTTCAATGTTTCACCATCTCACTCTTAAAATTCTAAGACTACTCACTGGCTTTGAAACTAGAGCCAAGAAAACTAATTGAGACTCGTTGAAATGTGGGGGTAAACTCCCACCCAGTACATCATAGTGTACAGTGCACTCCATCAAAAATAAGAATTTGAGAGAGTGGGCCGTGCAATCACACATGCCCCGTGGAAGTGGAGCTAGATGAATGTAAGGCTTATCATTCATTTATGGATGCCCTTTCTTAGTAACCAAATGAACACCCATCGGATATTTGTGTGGGTGATTTTATCATTGTTACAAATTTATATAATAATAATAATAATAATAAAAATTAGTCCCTAATACACCATTATACTAAATAATAATAAACTAATTTAACTACATTATAAAATTGAACATTAATTAAATCTTTCCCTAAATAGTATTGTGTACAACTAACTAAGTAACTCTATTAAAGCCGACACGTTTGTCCGAGCCCCAATTCGATGTACATTGTTTTGGCCTTTCAGCCGAGTAGCTATATAATACTCATCCAACTCACAGCAATTTATCGCCGAGTAGCTATATAATACTCATCCAACTCACAGCAATTTATCGCCGCAGCTTCGCATCTGATAGAATATAAAGCTCAGTATTGCTGGTTTTCTTATTTGAAGTTTGGCTGTGGTAAAAATCATTGTGATTCTTGAAAGAAGAGATGGCTTCGGATCCAAAATCCCAGTACCAGCAAGAATTTTACTTCGTTGCATATCCATTTCTGGAGTTGCCCGAGTTGAAGTCGCTCGAGAGAGAGTGTGCTGAGAATCGTAGGGTCCGCTCTGAGATAATCAAGAACATAAGAGCCACAAGGGTAAATAAAATAAACTTGTTGTTTTAAAGTTTCAGCATTTTGCACTGAGTCCAATTATAAGAGTTAGAGTGGAAGCTACTGTGTTTAAATTTCCTAGTCATTAGGGTTTTATACAATAGTTAAATGGAAGCTATAGTCTTCAGTCCTTTTTTCGTTAGGGTTTTGTACAACAAATATTTGTACGAGGTCAATATTAGTGTTAAAAAAGGAAAGATGGTTAAGTACGAAAAAGATAGAAATATTTGAATATGCAGACTGTCTGATTTGGTCTGGGTCTTACCCAATTTTGCATTTTGAACAAATTAGCCGTAGGTAGGTAAAGTGGACACACTGAATTTTAATATAAAAGGCTTTGTTGCAGGCAAAGCGGAGGGAAGTTGTGGAGAAGTTAAAGCCTCTCTTCGCTGAAGAAAAGGCCTGCAAAGAACGCTGCAACGAAATAAGTAAAAGGTTATCGGAATTGCAGTTCAATTTCAAGAACGTGAGAGTGCGAGCAAATGCCGGCGAAGACACTAATACATTCAAATCTGAAGCTGAGATTGATCGAGAGGTAGGATTTGTTAGTGTTTGTACCTTCAATTTTCTTTAAAATATTTATAGAACCAAACTCTTTTATCAAATGTTTTCTCTGTGGCTTGTGCAGGTGAGAAAACTGGAGGCTCAAATAAAGGGCGGGCGGAATACAAGAGCAGAAGAGAACCACCTGCTGAAACAGTTAAAAGATCTGGAGAGATCGAGAGGACAAAATTTGAGCATTGAAGATTGGAATCTGAAGAGAAAATTGAAAGATATTTGGAATGCGAAAAAAGAGTTGAGGGAACTTGATTTCGAGATTTCCTCTCTGGAAAATGACCACCAATACTATCGTAATTGGATGGACGAGGTATATCCATCTCTACAGCAACTACGGAAGCAGCGATATCAAAACGTAAGTTTTCTACTAAATTCTTCTCTTCTTCTGAAACCCTAAGTATATATATTCTACTAAAATCTTCACTTCTTCTGAATATTTGGGGTCCAGTTATATTTAAGGTGATTTATAATATGTTGATACCGTCCTCCCTTCTTTCAGAATAAACTTTGTTTGCAAATGCGGGCCGAGACGGACGACGCAATATTTGACTACCTCGCCAACCCTAACCCTTCTGCTCTGGAAGACAGATCGAGGCTGGAGGTATCATTCTCTTCTTAATTTCTATTCTTTTCCACTAAGTTGGACGTGGAAGGAAACCTAAGTTGAATATCCACTCTCACTTCCAGGTTGAAAAGTTCATGAGATTATGGAATGCGAATAAAGAGTTCAGAGAGGAATACGAACAGAGAAAGTTGAGAGCTCAAAATGCCCCGTAATTCCAGTGCTGCAAATGGCGACTCACCCGACGTTTACAGTTACTAATATAGCGCGTGTATTCTCATTTATGGCTGTTTGTAACAGCCATAATATGGCTCTGATATTTTTGTGTTACATTTTGACAAACACTGGTACCATTCTGTAAGGGTCCTCTTTTAGGTAGGGCAAACACTGGTTTCAATCGACAAGGGTGGTTTTTTTTTGGGTTTAAGCTATCAACCTCAACCTAAGTCCATCTGTACTTGTTCTTTCCTTATTTTCATGTTACTTGTAACTCGTAGTATGACTTACTATGAAATAATTTGATGAATATTTTTCTTTTGCATCTTAAAAGAGGGATCACATGTCATAATTTTATAAGAGAATTTATGGGCTGAGTGTATTAACTTAAAGTCTAAATGATAAATTAAATTGTGAAATTAAGAAGCATTAACATGTAAATTAATTAATTTTTTTTGAAATTTAAATTTAGGTGAGGAAAAACCTAATAATCCATATTTATTATATGGCATGGCATATTTTATAGAAAGATGGAAATAATAATATTAAACTTTTTAATAACTTTTTATTTATTTTTTCAAAAATAAATACCCCTTATTTTCTTTCCCATAATCTTATTATTAAGGGAGAAGACCAAGGGATCTTAAGTTTAAAATCCATGGCCTTAAGAATTTTGAAGTGAGTATAATTGTTGTGTGATGAAGTATATATCAAAGGAGGAGAGCTTAATTGGCAATCTTCACTCTTTCAAGTATTGCCTAAACTTTAAAATTCAAGGTTCAAATTGTAACATTTCTCCAAATTCATTATGAAAAATATGAAGAATTTCACAATAATATAGAAAGGGCCAAAATTGGCCATGTTACCAATTTTTGTTATATAAATATCTTGAGGTTTTCATGAAAGTACTTGGGAAGAAGCTTCATGTCTCACGTATCTCCTTGCTACATAATTTGTTTCTTCCATAGGTTTAGAAACTACTAGGTTTTTCTTTAAGGCAGTATTAATAACTTTCCAAGGACTACATAGTAATAACTATTGAATAAATATATTTAACATAGATTATTCCATATATTTATATACTTATATAAAGATTCCTGAAAATATATTAAAATTTGCCATGTTCCTCCCAACCATGAACTAAGTTTCTCAGTAGTATCCTTTGAGCTTTCTCCCAACTATCAACTACCTTTCTCATTAATTCCCTCTTAGCTCCAACTCCTCCATGAACAACTGAGTGGTTCTTTCTTAGTTCACACCTCCTTAACCCTTAGTAGCATCTTATTAACTTATGTGTTTAGGACTAATCTTTGTCTCCCCCTAGCCCTTTCCTTAAATCCAATTGCCTTTATCTCTCAAAATGATCTTTAAATAGCTTCCACCTATGAAATTTATCTCTACTCAATATTCTTTTCATACATAAATTCAAAAGGGCTCATCTTGAGTGATGCTTGATACCTATTATTATAGGAAGACTCATCTAAATTCAGAAAGCCCCCCCATTTCATGGGTTAGTTCATTACTTAAATGCGTAGTATATCCTTAAGGACCTCGTTAAACCTTTCTATTTGACCATTTATTTGTGGATGGTATGTCGTGTTAAATTTAAGTTGTGTAAACATTGGAGTAAACAATGTCTTCCAAAATTTGGAAGTGAATTTCACATCCATGTTTGATATATTAGCCTTTCTTATTTTGTGAAGTCTAAAAATTTCTTTCATGGACACTTATGCCACCTATAATTAGTTTGAATGGGTGTAAAATGAGCAAACTTAGACAACTTGTCTACCACAACCATAGTAAAATCATTATAGTTCCTAGTCTTTGGTAATCCAATAACAAAATCTAAGGAAATTTCCTCCCACTTCTATTTTAGTATATGAAAGTGGTTAATAATATTTTTGGGTGTCGATGCTCCACTTTTACTTGTTGACGTTCCTCGAATCTTTCTAGGTACTTGGCTACTTCCTTAAGCACATAAAGGCAACAAGTTCTTTTGTAAGTCCAAAGGCAAGCACTATAAATTTATAGTGTATGTATCAAGTATGAAATATGTTTTTGGAATGTCTTCTTCTTTGATCCTTAGCTAGTGATAACGAGATTTGAGACTCCAAAGTGATGGTTAAACCAACAACACATTTCAGTAGGATTCATACATACACATACATATATCATTTAGCGTAAACAAGATAGCTGAAATACAATATGACATATGCATGAAACATGCTCGCTCTGATATATTAAGAAGTGAAAGTTCCAATCATACAATACAATCATGATGGACCACTTGTTCGGACACCGAAACATTACAATCAATGTTGCATGCTCCTCCAAAGAGATGTACTAGCTCTGCATTGTGGAGAAGCCAAGGCACGATAGGATACTCCCTATGCTTTCTCTAAGAAACTCCTATCAGAAGCTTGGCTCACCAAAAGCTTCTAGAATGAATTATGAGGTACTATATATAGCAAAGGGTGGGGTGAAGCTTGACATTCTCCTTTGTGACTATTCACCTACCCTCATGACTCTTCAACTACTCTATCCACTGTTACATTCAACTATCGACACTTGAACTTCCACTTGACAAGATGTTACATAGATTCTGCACATGTACCCATGTGAGAAAAAATGGCTTGAGCAAGACATGCAAGACACAACTAACAGTGAGACTGTTCTAGTAAGACCAACTCTTTGAGATCCTTGTGATGATCAACGATGGCGAAATGATGCCAAGCTTGGTCGTTTGTGATGGTGTCTTTGCCCTCAATGGTGACATCCTGCTCAAAGCGAAATCTTGCCTCCGTTGCATCCGAGTACATTGATATGGCTCCTCTTTCCAACTCGTTTGATAATGTGCACATCATTGTCTTGAGTGCAGCTGGACCAACAACATAATTATGCATAGTGTTTGTGTTGCTCTCCAACTGTTTGCTTGTGACCATGCACATCGACTTTTTGGAATACATGTTTAGCTCCATTTGAAATTTCTTCTTGTCTTTGCGTCGATGAGTGTGCCCAATGGGTGGGATCACATGTGTGTTCACAATGAAATCCATGCTCCTTAATACCCTTGCATGTGATCGTTAGCACTTCTCACGCTATTTGCTCCATGCCAGCTACTCGGTGGATCCATAACCTATATGGGCACAGTTTAACAAGTCCGTGTATGTTGTGCCTCATACTGTGCTTGTTCCCACTACAACTCCTTCTGTTGTCTGTGTATCTCCTATTCTTGTTTGAGTTTCCGTTTCACTACCTACAACTCCTTCTCTATTTCTCTCCCTACCTTCGTGCAATCCTCTCATCGCATCGTCGCCTCATGGACTCAATCTCCAAAGCTACTTTCATCATAGGTGGATCTCATTGAGCTTGAAAATTTGTTTCGCCTCTGCGATATCAACAACCTTCCTCTTGCATTTGTTGCATGCAGGTGTGCTACCTTATACTGTTGTTGATGGTGCTTCTCGCTGTGACATCGCTGCCATTTGATCTTGACATCCTTGTCCATGAACAACTTGATGTTTTCATAGATAGAGAAGTTCATAGACACTTGATTGACTGCATCCACAGTTGTGCTCTGAATGGTTTCTTTGACTTTTCTCTCGTAGAATCCATTATATCTGTGTTGTTGAGAGAAAGATGAAAACCTGTGATACCTGGAGACATAGAAACACTCATGACAAGTAATCTACCAGTCAAAAACAAAAAAAAACTAAAGGACTGACACACAACATTCTTGTGTGACTGTTTGTGAAGATTGCATAATTTTCACCAGGAGGTTAGGATACTGACTGCCAAAACTGTGCAAGGCACAGTCCTAGATGTCGGGAGGCTAACTGACTAATGGAACTATGCAATGCATGCTTGAGGATTGAAACTATGCAATGCGCAATTTTAGTCAGTAGTGACATGCAAACTAGCAAACTACATTACGCAGTTTCTGGGGTCGGCAAAACATTACCTCCCACAATTGCACAATTCAAGCTTGGAGGTGAGTGCTTGGCGATACTTGCACAATTTCTAGAGGGAAGGTAGAGAATTCACTTCCAGAAATGCATAATGCTAGCTGAAAAATGCAAAGGGTGACTGAAAACATGAGAAGTATGAATTCATGGTGATATTGAGTGTAAACAAGAGTGAATGATCATGCATGCAAACAATAAGTGCATGATTCAGAAAATGGGAAAGCATGCATGTGTGTGAAGTGATTCGCCGCAACAACGAACGCTGGTGCAAAAACAGTGTCATGTATGCGACAACAGCGAGATGCATATGAAAATTGAAGCAATGCTTCTAAAAGCTAACATACATTGAAATGACATCAAGAAATCATTAAAATCAAGCAGACAACACTCACACAAAGTGAAACACAAAAAACGATAGAAACGCAGCGCAAAACATGAAAGGTAGACTTATCCTGAAACAACTAAGTTGAAAGTGTCAAAGACTCCTGGATGCAATATGGGATGTTAGAGATGCAATATCGATGTGAGGAATGAGATCTGCAGCTTTCGGTTGATGAGTTTTGATAAGATCGAGGTTATGATGCGCATGCCAAAAATCTAGGAAAAAGTGACAATCGGTAGGAGGTTTCTAAAATGATCTATGCATGTAACCTCTAGATGCTAAAAATAGATCCCTAAATCTAGGGATGCCTTTTGCATGTTTCCTTTCACTATTTCAAGAAGAGAAACCCATGCATGCAAATTAATTTTTCTTGGTACCAAAGGAAACTGATCAACCTTAAGGCATATGTGACATCCTACTTGACTAAGAGAGGGATTTGTATAGTTTTTGAACTGAGTTGGGTTGGCTGTCCCAGAGGGATTGCACAATTTCTGGGAGGAGTAGGTGACTGCTACCCAAAATTGCGTAATTTCTAGGGGGGTTTGGGTTGGCTATCCTAGAGGGATTGCGCAATTTCTAGGAGTAGTTGACTACTGCCCAGAATTGCATAATTCTTGGGCTGAGTTGCAGTGCTGATGAGATTGCGTAGTTTTTCAAAGGAAGCTTGTCTGACTGCTCTACGTAATTTTGGATCTCAATTTCTGGGCTGCGGTGTACTGTTGGGCTAGATTGCATAGTTTTCCCAAGGAAGACTGTCTCACTGCATTGTGAAATTTCTAAGGCCAACATGCTACCCAACAATTTTGCACAATTTCTAGAGGGAAGTCTGGTTCCCTTCCAAAATTCCGCAATTTTCTAAGGGTGTTGCTGAGCTTGCAACTAGCCCAATTCCGGAGTGGCAGCCTGTGAGGGTAGTGAAGCAAACTAACATGCACAAGATGGAAAGCTACTGAAAAACCAATGAAGCCTATGTACTTGACAAAGCAAGACGTGCTGCCAAGATGGTTGGTAGGGAGGCTCCAAAATGAAGCTACGAGAAAATTTTGGAGGATGGTTGTAGCTGCTACAACGCTTGGTGACACACTGGTAGAACTCTAGCTCTCTGAATGGACCTTGTTCATGAGAAGCAAGTCTAACACCTCTAGAAGTATTGTTAAGTTCTATATTCATCATGGTTTCCACACTTGCTTGATGTAAGATGTAGCAGCGGCCAAGCTCTTGGTCAGTTGGCACACATTCCAAGCCAAGTCAACATAGTTGTTTCGATTGGGGATGAGGGGTATATTGGTGCACAAGTCATATGATCGTCAAAGTTTTAGTTTCATCTCTGGTGTTGCTCCGTTGCTAGCAGGCCTTTACAGTACCTCGACGAAGTCATGCAGGAACACAAGCATTGCTCCACTGTGAGTGAGCTTAGTTAGTACCGTGACAGAGTTATCTACATGACCTCTCTGTGTAGGAATCCTTTATCTTCTTTCGCCTTATTCATTTTTAATTTTTTTTCTGAACTTTTTCACATTTTCATTTTTTCATTTTTCATTTTTGGTAACTCTGCATAACACTTATTCATTTCAGACGCGAAAGAGGGATCTTGACTTATTGAGATCAAAAGAGGTTGTTCCTTTAGATAAGTATCTTATATATACCTTTGAAGTGCTTGTTAAGGTTTCCCCCCTTACCTTACTCTACTTCACTGAGATGCCAAGGATTAACCCAAAAACAACTGAGTAGAGTAGGTGACACTAGTTATCACGCAAGCATTCTGTTTTCACCAAGGTTCACTTCGAACAATACGTATTTTCCATTGAGGTATCATGGGTTGAAGACAACAAGTTCTTCATGTAGAGACAGGATGACAAATAACCAAGTATTGATAATTGCACAAGTCCTCTTGTACTTTACCCAGCTTGTTTAAAGAGTCACACATGGTTTCATGCGAAACTAACCTACAAAGAGAAACAAGCATACAAACAATAAAACAAAACCAAAGTAGGAGTAAATGCATAAGAAAGCCGAATAAGAAAACAATCATGCAAGAAAACAAAAATGCAAGGTAAGAAGAAAACATACATGAAAGAAAAAAAACCAAAAGCAACCATTAGCTCAGGCTAAAGTGCCATGACAGTCTACGAGGTTTCGACTTCGTTGACAGATAGATCATCATAGACCAATGTCTTAGATAGATTAACAACGATTGAATTAACATCATGATCGAATGAAGAGTTAGAGAGATCACGACAACCAAGATTAGAAAATTTAGGATGTTGGTCGACATATTCATGATTTGATGAATCATGTAGAGGGGTAGATGAGAAGCAAGGATGTTCACCCTGTTTGTTTTCATAAATTACAGATGACAGATTGGATGGATTTTCAGAGGAAGATGTGTCCTCTCTGCAATGTAATGACAAATTGACATCTGACATGTCCTGTGAACGATTAGAAGTAGAAACCTCTAGAAATGAGATTCCACAAGGGAAATCAATAGTGGCAGAATCAGAAGGGATGTTAGGATAGAGAAGGTGAGGTGTGGATGGAAGGGAGTCATCCTTAACTGCGGATTCTTCTTTAGATTCCCACACACACTCATCATGAATGATGGTGGAGATTGGCTGAATAACACCAACTTTTTCGACAACTTGATCCTCATTCACAACAGGTGAGGAGTCCAGAATGGAAGAACATGAGATAGTACAATTCAGAGGATCATCAGAACATGGGGACGAAGGTTGAGGGAATGAATTCACGTGACAATCAACAGGATTTCAAGCCAAATCTGTGCAAATATCAAGCCCAGGTGGGGTGGGAGTGTATGACAATTCAATAGATGTGTGTGCATGATCTCACACATCACTCTACGATGGTGGAGCTATTTGATGAGGTGAAGGTGGAAAATCACTTGTGACAACAACTGTGCCTGCTTTTGATTGTGTAACTCCATCACTGAAATGTCCTGAGTGGGGTTCAGATGATTTCAAGGATTGTGGATTTTCGGATATGTGAAGAAGATACTCAAGTAATCCATTGAGAAATTCCCAAACAATTTCATCGTTGGGAGATCGGTATGCAAGATTAAAAAAGCGTGCGTGAAACTGTTCAACGGATTCATTGGGTGCCTTCTATAATTTTAGAATTTCTTTATTGAGTGCTTTATAGTAAAAATGATTGAAAGCATGGTCTATATCAATGACCAGATGAGAAAGAGAATGAATAGATTTTCCAGGGAGCATGGCAGACCAGTGCATTGGGTGCCCTCGAAGCATGTAGACAAACAACACCCAGGTCATGTATTCTTCAAAGATTCCACATCATTTGCATGAGCCTACAACGCTGACCACATGCCTAACCAAGGCTACATAGCCTCCACCATTGTATATTTTATGTGACAAGTTATCTGAGAGCTCTTCTGTGATTTCGAAGTTGTTTCCATAAGACATACACTCTGGAAGAGAAACTTTTTAGTTAGTCATGATAGATATGCAGAGATTCAAAACAAATTATGAGGATTCGGCTTGTCATTTGGCCCTCCTTCTAGTGCCAAAATGCTGACGGTGCTGGACCCGCCAACATGTCAAGGGATCTCATTGGTAAGAAGTCCCAACTAGACCTTAGACCATTTGGTGTAGCAATCCCAACAGTGGGTCGTACAATATCACCTTGACCGTGGTTGCATACAAAGGCAAGTAAGATGTCCCTGTTGGTAACGAGGGTGTGACATGCACAACAAGCCAAGGAAGGTGTATGAATGATTCTATCACACGGAGAGTGAGGTGAGTGCACCCCTTCGAAACCTGTGAAAGCACGTGGTTAAGAAGGGAACACATGAGTAAGGATGCATCACAAACTCGAAGGGATGTAAGCTGATAATCCAAAGTGATGGTTAAACCAACAACACATTTCAGTAAGATTCATACATAAACATACAAAAATACGCTATACACACAAGAATAAGAAAATAGATACATATGTCATTTAGAGTCAATAGGATAGCTGAAATACAATATGACATATGCATAAAACATTTTGGCTATGTTATATTTAGAAGTGAAAGTTCCAATCATATAGTACAACCATGACCAACCACTAGTCCCAACAACAGAATGTTGCAGCCATTGCTGCTTGCTCCTGAAAAGAGATGTACTAGCTCTACATTGTGGATAAACCAAGGCTCATTACAATACTCTCTAAGCTTTCTCTAAGATACTCCTATCGAAAGCTTGGCTAACCAAAAGCCTCTATAATGAGTTATGAGGTACTATATATAACAAAGGGTGGGGTGACCCTTGACATTCTCCTTTGTGATTATTCAGCTACCCTCATGACTCTTCAACTACTCTATGGCTATTACATTCAACTATCGACACTTGAACTACTTAATAAGATGTTACATACAATCTGCACATGTACCCATGTGAGACAAAATGGCTTGAGCAAGCCATGCTAGACATCACTAACACTTGGACTGTTGTGGTAAGACCAACTCTTTGACATCCTTGCGATGATCGACGGTGGTGAACTGATGCCAAGCTTGGTCGTCTGTGATGGTGTCTTTGCACTCAATGGTAACATCCTACTGAAAGCAAACTCTTGCTTCAGTTGCATCTAGGTACACTCATATGGCTCCTTTGTCCAACTCATTTGATAACGTGCACATCATTGTCTTGAGTGCAACTGGACCAGCAACATACTGATGCATAATGTTTGTGCTGATATCTAAGTGTGTGCTGGTGACCATGTGCATCAACTTGTTAGAATACATGTTCAGCTCCAGTGAGACTTGCTTCTTGTCTTTGCCTCGGGGAGTGTGCTCGATGGGTGGGATCGTATGCATGTGCACAATGACATCCATGCTCTTGAATGCCCTTGGATGTGATCATCAACACTTCTCACCCCCAGCTGCTGGGTGGATCCATAACATGTATGGGCACTGTTTAATCAATCTTTGTATGTTGCGCCTCCTCTTGTGCCTGTTCCTGCTGCAACTCCTTCTCTTTTTCTCTCTCTACCTTCACATGATTCTCTCATCACGCCATTGCCTCATGGCCTCAATCTCCAAAGTTGCTTTCATCACAAACGGATCTGATGGAGCTTGTAACTTGCATTTGCCGCATGTAGGTGTGTTACCTTCTGCTGCTACTAATGGTGCTACTTGCTATGACATCACTGGCATTTGATATTGACATCCTTGTCCATGAAAAACTTGATATTTTCATAGATATTCAGGTTCATAGACACTTGATCGACTACATCCCCATTTGTGCTCTGAACAATGTCTTCGATTTCGCTCTCCTAGAAGCCATTGTACCTATGCTGTTGAGAGGCAGAATAACACCTATGATACCTAGAGACATAGCAACACTCATGAAAAGAAATCTGTCAGTCAAAAACCAAAACAAGTTAAAGGATTGACACACAACATACCTGTGTGATTATCTGTGAAGATTGCACAATTTTCATTGGGAGGCTGGGAGAATGACTGCCAAAACTGTGCAAGGCATAGTGCGGGTTGTTGGGAGGATAACTAACTACTGTAACTGTGCAATGTACAATCCAACCTTTCCTGTTGAGGACTGAAACTAGACAATGCATAATTTATGTCAGTAGTGACATGCAAACCAGCAAACTGCATTACGCAGTTTCTAGGGCCAACAAGCCACTGCCTCCCAAAATTGTGTAATGCAAGCGTGGAGTTCAATGCTTGGATAGACTTGCACAATTTTTGGAGGGAAGCTATTGCCTTCACTTCTAGAAATGTACAATGCTAATTAGGCAAGGCAAGGTCCAGGCTAACGCAACCCAGACCCACTGACAGGCAATTGAAAACATGAGAAGTCTGAATGCATGGTGATACTAAGTGTAAAAAGAGTGAATGGTCATGCACATAAAGTGTAAGTGAATGATTCTAAAAACGGGAAATAATGCATGAGTGTGAAGCGAGTTGCCGCAACGAAGACCATTGGTGCAAAAACAATGTCATGCATGTGACAACATTGAGATGTGAACGGAAACTAAAATGATGTTTCTATAAGATAACATACATTGAAATGACAAAAATCACTCATTGAAATCAAGCAGACAAAACTCACACAAAGTGAAACTCAAAAAGTGACAGAAACACAATGCGAGACATGAAAATCAGACTTACCCTGAAACAACCAAGCTAAAAGTGTTGAAGACTCCTCGAAGTAATATGGGATGTCAGAGATACAAGATCGATGTGAGGGATGAGCTTTGCAGTGTCCGGTTTACGAGTTTTCACAAGATTGAGGTTATGACGCGCACCCCATAAATCTATGAAAAAGCAACACTTAGCGGGAGGTTTCTAAAATGATCTATGCATGTAACCTCTAGCTGCTAAAAATAGATCCCTAAATCTAGGGATGCCTTTTTCATGTTTCCTTTCACTATTTTGGGAAGAGCATCCCATGCATGAAAATTATTTTTTCTCAATATCATAGGGAACTGGTCAACCTGAAGGCACATGCGACAACCAGCTTGACTGAGAGAGGGATTTGCATAGTTCCTGAGCTAAGCTGGGTTGGCTATGCCATAGGGATTGCACAATTACTAGGAGGAGGAGGTGACTACTGCCCAAAATTGCGAAATTTCTGGGACGAGATAGGCTAGATGTCCCAGAGGGATTGCGCAATTTTTGGGAGGAGTAGGTGATTGTTGCCTAGAATTGCGCAATTTCTAGGCTGAGCTACAATGTTGGCTAGATTGTGCATTTTTTCTAAGGAAGCATGTATGTCTGCTTTGTGTAATTTTGGAGCTCAACAGTCTGCCCAACTGATTTTTGCAATTTCTAGGCTGAGCTGTAGTGCTGGGCCAGATTGCGTAGCTTTCCCAAGGAATATTGTCTGACTGCATTTTGCAATTTCTGAGCCTAGTAGGCTTCCTAGAAGATTTGCACAATATTTGGAGGGAAGGCTAGTTCCCCTCTAGAAGTGCACAATTTTATGAGGGAGTTTCTCAGCCAACAACTAGCCGAAGTGTGGAGTGACAGCTTGTGAGGGGAGTGAAGAAAACTAACATGCACAGGATGGCAAGCTATTGAAAAACCAATGAATCCTATGTACATGACAGTGCAAGATGTGCTACTAGGATGGTTGGTAGGGAGGCTCCAAAATGAAGCTACGAAAAATTTTTGGAGGGTGGTTGTAGCTACTACAACACTACAACCATCAGCCTCTCCACCACAATTGTGCCATTTGCATTTGAATGGGTTGAGAGTTGAGCTATGCATCTTCGAGGTTAATTTGGTAAAAGGAAAAGGGTTTTTACCCTGTACTTAAAGGCTTTTCCACTTTATTCTAATTTTCTTAGCATTCTGACAAGAACAAAAGTGGCTTGACGATTAAGATAAGGTTTGCACACTAGGTCTTAAACTCAACCTTCACATTTTGTTTTCTTGTTTCTTCCTTGATATAATCTATGTGCATATTTGGAAATGGTTTAAGTGGATTATAATCACTAATATGCTTGTCCTGGTGGTGTATTTATAGGTCAACCCTCAACTTCTTCTGAAGATTATGCCATGGCATCTACATTTTTTAAGGAATTTTGGTGTTGCCACTCGTAAAATTTTCATAACTCAATCCTAATTAAAAACCCTAACTCGATTCCTTTGTAGGATGTATTTTCTTCTATTTGTATATAGTACTAAATCATTTTTCCTTTATGATAGGGAAATGGAATGGAGACTTTGCCTATGCTCCTACAAGATGAGATATTGTTTACCATAAAAATTTTCCACAGAATTCTTGTAAGAATTTAGAAGTAATTCAAGACCAAGCTAAGTGTTTTCTTCTTGTTATTTACAATTTATCCCTCTACCATGCTTGGGTTTTGTTTGGAGGAATTTTTGGGATTAAATACTTAGACAATATATTATTTCCACTCCAACCACTAGAGGTCCTCATCTACTATTACCCTCTACAAGTTTTCGATGCCATTATTAGGCTCCAGCTTGTCCGTTAGCTACAAAATTTTTCTTTGTAGTTATGGTAAATATAGAAAGGGCCAAAATTGGCCAAGATTACCAATTTTTGTTATATAATTGTATGGAGGTTTTTGTTAAAATGTTTTCAAAAAATCCTAGTCACTCAAGATAGCACCGTGTTCCCTTTTTTAACTTAAATTTTCATACTCTTTGATTTGAGTTATGGCCGAAGCTTCTTTATTTCAAGAAGAAAAGCTATGAATTTATTCTTCTTATGGGCTATTGCAAGAAAAATCAATTCTCAGTCACGGTTCTTTTTTTACTGCCTTAACACTTTTGTTTCCCACCTATAATCCATGCATGTACACTAGAGTATTATTGTAATTTAAAATATGCACTTTAGCTTATGTGTTGTTATAAATGCATGATTCTATGCACAATAAGGTTATTTTTTTTCTTTATGAGGTTTAGAAAATACAAGGTAGGCGAGAGGCCTCATGGGCTCTTGCGGAGTCCAACTAAGGTTTTTCTTTAAGGCCCTATTAACAACTTTCCAAGGACTGGATGATTTATGGCTAGTCGACAAGGTATTCCCTTCCTCATCTTTGGCCAATAAAAAGCTAACCTAGAAACAAATTATACTTATTTTTAACAAGATTATTTATTTTCATACATATAAAACTCTTTCTCTATAGTTTACCAATGAATACAGTCTTAATACAAGTGAAATGTTATTATGTAAGACACAAGGTTTGTATATTTCTATTCTCGTTACTACGTGGGTAATTCTTCTACTTTAGTTAATTCTCTCTAGTTTTCTTTTCATATCCACATGTACAGTGGATAACAAGGTTGGTAATTAGGTAGGGTGTCTTTTGTTATTCTCCAAAGTAGAGGAGTACCCAATATTACCTATAGAAACCCTTAAGTTAAATCCTTAGTCCTTTAACCCATAAATTTCCTGCAATAGAACAACCTAGATACACATATATACATATAAATTTTATTCACAATAATATTGTTAGGGTTCATTCATTCACTTCCTTGAACACACCTAAGAAACAAAATAATCATATTGAAGTCCAACTTATTTCATTCATAGCTCTCAACTACAAAAGAAATATATTCAACATACATATATTTGTATAGTTATCTAAATATTCCTAAAAATATATTAAAGGATGCCATGTTCCTCGCAACTGTGAACAATGTTTGTCAATAGTTCACCTTGAGCTACAACTCCTCCCTGCCAAGAAAACAACTCAATGGTTCTTTCTTAGTTCACACCTCCTTAACCCCTAGTTGTGTCCTACTAATTTTTGGGTTTAGGTAGAGTCTTTCTCCCCCACTAGCCCTTTCTTATACTCTAACTACCTTTATAGCCTACAATCCTATTTAAACAACTTCCATCCATGAAAGTTATCTCTAATCATGTATTATTTTTTAGTGGCTAGTTTCAGCAATCAATTCAAATGTATGGAAAAAACAATGTTGATGCCTAATCCAAAAGGATTGGGATTATTGTAAATATTATAAATAGTTCAATTATGAATTGGAGAAAACTGAGAGGACTTGTAATTGGAATCCCAACAATATATCCACTCATTGATAAAATTCAATAGAAAATTCACATTCTAGAGTTACTCACCTGGTCTGACATGGTATTATAACCAACGCCTCATTTTTTGGCTTCCTCTTTTGTCCTTGTAACTCCTATTTTCTCTGCCATAGTTTCTACAAAATTCAGTGTGCTTAGTCCATTAAAAAGACATGAAACTATATATTGTGCATTTGAATCCCTTGGAGCTGCATTGAACATCCTTTGTGAGCACTGTTTCATTGGTTTTTATGAGCATCAAAGGAGTATGGCGTATTACTTATATGTACAAGGTGTATGGTGGGACCAGATTGTAAAATGAAGTGTTGAAATTTCATTGAAATAACCCATTGAAATGGCTATGAGTTTGCTATTTCTTTAAGACTGTGTTTACAAACCATAGGTGCTACTACATATATATAATGATTTTGAGATTGTGTGCTTAGAGCTCTATGTTAATGATATGTTGCATGCATCCTTGAAATTTGTTATGGTAGGTTGCACAAATCCTATGTTAATGGTATGCTAAAGGATGGTAAACGTATGTGGAAGGCTGTGTAATTTAGTATGTATATGTTGGCTCATATATATGCTCCTTGGTTGGTATATGGTGTGTTGAATGTTTTTTTCTATGAAGGTCGTGAGTGATATGTCATAATATATGTGACGTGCATGGTCCTTTGGTGTTTAAAAGTGGGCCCATATTGAATGTTAGTATGAGCTATGTGTGTTGGTCTGCAATGGTATATAGTTTGTTAAGTAATTTTGAATGTTGCGACAATTGTTTCTTTCTAAATGTGTGTTGTTATATATTGGATGGTTTTATTCTACGAGTTGATATATAATATGTAATCGTGTTCTGTTCTTTCGAACATTGTGAGTTCTTGAAGACCGTGTTCTCCTTTATGTGTTGAATTTTTAAAAGGGTCGTATTATATATGGATAATATATCTTGGAAGATATATATATTATGAATATTGAAAGCTTGCATATTTCAGGTGATGAATTTGAGATATGTCCAATAAGTTTTGTTGCAAATAAATATCAGTTTCTTTTTTGCAAGTATTGTAATTATTTTGAGGCTAGTTCAAATTTTATTATGCATTCACTCATCTCCATAGTTGGAGTTTTCTCTCTCAAAAGGAGAACTACCATGAGTGGTGAAGATAAAGCATACCTTAATTTTTAACGAGTTGTGGAAAGGAGTTTGTGAAGGAGAGGGAGGCAATCCTCCTCAAAAGCCTACTTCTGATAAGGAGCTTGCCATATGGGAGAAAAAGAACAGCAAGGCCTATACCTTGATTGTAGCATCATTCAATGAAGAGGTGATTCATTATATTATTCCATTCAAAAATGCGTTTGAAGCGTTAAAATAATTGAAGGATTAAAATAATTGAAGGATTAAAATGAATCACACTCTCAACTTGAGGTTGTTCAATTGATGATCAAGTTGTTTAATTTAGAATTGAAAGATGATGATTCCCTTACCCTAAAATCTGAGATAAGAGCCATTATGCATGACATTAAAGCCACCAATTTTGAAATGGATGTTCCTCTCACTAATTTTTCCAAGGAATTATATCCCACTTATTCCCATATATCTTGAGTCATTACAAGCTAGTGGAAAACTTAAGGAGATTTACTTTGACTCTCTTGTGGAGAAGTTTGTTGAAAGAGAGAAGGATTTTGGGAAGACGAAGAAAGATGCTCAACCTCCAGAAGAAGTTGTATGCCTTGCACAAAAAATGGAGAATCACTCACAAGATTCTCTTAGAGGAAGAGGTGATCGAAGAGGACAAGGAAGAAAGAATAATATAGGCATCCCAAATAACTGATTACCCAGTTGTGGATTACAGGCATCCTCAGAAAAGATTCAAAAAGACAAGACCCCATAAGAAAACAAATTAATAGGATAAACAAAAGCCCTTGTAAAAAAAAATTAATCCAAGAACATAATTGGTTGACCACCCATGAGAAGGATTGAGGGCCAATTTGATAACTAGATACAGAGCACTAAGATTGTTGAAAAAAGCTGAAAACCACACAAAATAAAGGAAACTTATTGATTCTATGACCCAAAGGCTCAGGATGAGGCGCCGACTATGAAAACACCACCGTTCCTAGACAAGGAATCAACTAGATAGACCAATAACACCACCATAACTCATCCTACTAAAAGCAGACCACCAAAATACCGTAGCATCATACCAAGCCTGGAGATCAACAAAATCCATATAACAACGACCCTCACCCGCTCCCAATCCCAACGTAAATGATGGAAATTTCACATGCGGCATCTTAACTCCCCTCGTACTGCTAAAGCGGTGAGAGGATGAGGTGACCAACCTCCACACCAAATTCCATGTGATTGTCATCATAAACCAAACGTTTATATTTCCTTAATGCTTGTCATCCCTGTCGGGGATTTTCAAAATTATTTTTAGTGATGCTTTATTTTTATGTTTAAATTATTTGAATTTTTTTTGTTAAGCTTGATAGATCCTTATTTTTCATTAGCAAGTTACAACCACATAAATCCTAGTTAGGTGGTCACAAATTTCCCATCGAGAAACCAAGTCTGTTGACCACCTAACTACATCATAAGCCATCCAGCAACAAAAATTACTTAGTCTATCAATCCAAGCTATATAAAATTGATTGTCATGTCCACAACCATATTCTCTCTCTCTCTCTCTCTCTCTCTCTCTCTCTCTCTCTCTCTCTCTCTCTGCATATATATATATATATATGACTGCAAACTATAAATTAAAATCTATCTCATGAGAAATAATCAAAAATTAACTAAGAGCCATCATGCTAGTCATTCTGGTTGGCGAATGCCGATCTAATTAGGGAAGGATCTTTCGCGCTGGAGCCTGGCAGTTCAATTTGCGAAAACAACCATAGGAAATGTTTCTGAATACAACCTAGGCAACTATCCTATTTCTACAATTGGAATTGCAACTTCTGAAAATATTGTTTGTAAGTTGGAAAATGCAGGAGAGTTGTTGTCCAAATTTGTTCCATGGCCTTGCCTAGGAGGCATTTCATAAGCCAATACAGATAAAGGGTATGCTTGTATTACATCTCTCGTCCTCTGGTGTGTCTCAAATCTGGAACTAGGAGTTTCCAATCCTCCATAGAAGCTGCCTCCATGCTTTCTTGGTGATTTATATCCTCCTCCCATTCTACAATGAGAAGTTTTATTTCCCCCTTGGTACCATCCACATAAGCAATTGTTGCTTCCTGTACCAGGTTGGACGTGATTTTTCTTCCTCATTGTTTACCCACAGTGCTCACCTTAGCCTCGACCTCGATCCCTCGCGATCTCTTTCCTTTTCCCTTGCCCTTCGCTGCTTAACCCATTGCCTCTTTGTCCCTGTACCTTCCAGCCAAATTCTATCATTGTCTAGGAACTAGCCTTTGTCATCTTCTCATCCAAGGGTGGTTACCTTTCAACAGCCTTGTTACGGGAGCAAGAAACCATAATTTCCATTTTTTTTTTGTATTTCTGCCTCCCAAAGGTACTACAAATGCATCAAATCTTCCACCCATGATTCATTTGCATAACCCTTGAGCATAAGGAGCACCCACCCATGACTCCCAGGACACCCCTCCATGACCCTTGCCTTACAAATGCTTTGACCATGATATTGGAAGTGAGGTGCATAGCCACCTACAGAGCCTGTAGGTCAGAAGCCAAGCCAATAGGAACCATGCTCCTCATCTCCTTTTCCCCCCACTAAATGACCTGATCCCCATTCCCCCTAACTTAGGTTCATCTTGACTTTACTTTGGCCTTCCTGGAAACCCGACATATGAACCCCAACCTCCACGAGGTATCTAGCCCAAACATTGCTAGCCACCCCCATTCCCTTTAGTCAACCGAGGTTGCCCTGACTGGCGTTCCATTCTTTCCAATTCCCCAATTTTAAAAGTCCTTAACCCCTAACAACCTCCCCCCTACTAACTCCCCTCAGGGACTTAGCGCTTTCCCTTGGGGCCCAGGTCTTCTAGTTTTCCCCAGCATTCTTAGAGAATTTCGAGAACCAGAATTACATTAACACATAAACACTTACAACTTCCCAACCCACGACCCCTGTGTTTTCCAAGCAAAAAAGAAACTGAATTTTTCTCGGGTAGACTCCCTCGTGAACTAACCCAATAATCCCCATGCGAGAGAGTAGAATGCCAAAATAGAGTGACACCCATGCAGAACCCATGGAACTTGGATTATTCTCGTAGACTTTCGCGACTAAGCTAATAACCCCGCCCAAATTTCTCTCACCCAAAAAATTTGTGCCCCCATGAAATCCCCAATTAACAGACCAAACATAGGGAAGCATAATGGAGTATAGGCAAAACTAGTTAACATACCCGGTAACTAGAAGTTGGAGTTGTTGGATCACCCTACCTTCCCAAAGCCTCTGCTCCACTTTCATCATCGTCACCTATTCTCTTACAACATTTGATCCATTATCCTTCTCCATGGTTTGTAAATTTGGTTGCATGCAATTTCCACCTTCCCTTATCCCTCTTGCCTTAAACATGTTGACGACCACCCTGCCTTGCAGTTCAAGCGTGTGGGAGGTGGTGGCACCATTCCTTGGTGTCCTTTTCATGATGACAACCTTAATGGCTCTATCCGCCAGCTCACACCCTGATTCGGGGAATTATTTGAGTGTGTAACATATAACTTTTTCATATTTCTATTCTCTTTACTACTTGGGTAATTGTTCTACTTTATTAATTCTCTCTAGTTTTCTTTTCATATCCATCTATATAGATGATACCAACATTTCTTCCTAGTTAGGGTGTCTTTCCATATTATCCACAGTAGAGGAATACTTCATATTACCTATAAAAATCCTTAAATTAAATCCTCATTCATTTAACCCACAACTTTCCTACAATAAAAAAAAACCAAATACACATATATAATTATACATTTTATTCACAATAATTTTAGTAGCGTTTATCCATTCACTTTCTTGAACACACCTACAAAACAAAATAATCATAATGAAATCCTACTTATTTCATTCATAGCTCTCAACTATATAATAAATATATTTCACATAGATTATTCCATATATTTATATAATTATTTAAAGATTCTTGAAAAATATATTAAAATCTGCCATGTTCTGTAGAAATTCCCACTGTAGATCAACATATTATGCAATATACTAAAGCAAAATATAAGATCTAATTCTACAACAAACTTGCTGAAGCTTAATCAAATATGATAAAGATAAAATAGAACACTTATAACTGAGAATGAGAATTCAATCACAGATGAACACAAAAGAATACTCTGGGGAAAGCCTCAGCTAAAAACCCCGATCTTTGTATTATCATACAAGTGGAAATATGTTCGGATTACACAAAGCCTTAGCTCAAAAGCTATCCACCTCTCAGTACAATTCCTCTACTGATAATAAACAGTCAAAGTCTTCTCACAAACCTTCTCCTTTGCCCTCCAAGCCTCCTATTTCCTTGAGCAATTTTTCTTGGGGTCCAGTGATTCCACTTGTGTGAATTCCGACCTCACACTGCTCACTTGGCTCATAAATAACTACAAAAACCTGAAGATAATTCCTTTTGCATGGATGATTTTCCTATAGGAAAAATCCTCCAAATGATAGTACACTATCCCTTCCTCTGATCTCAACTGGGTCTCTGTCTGAACTGACATGCATGAGTTATTTATGAGAGAATATTCAATTATCTGAAGTGCAGCAGTTACATGTATGCAAGCATTAACTAACTGAACTCACAATTAATTCCAGAAACTGTTGGAACTAATCTAACTCGAATTAACTTAGTTAACTGAGCTAACTGATTACAATGCAAATTACAACTCATCCTTATCTCTTTAACTAAGGGATAAATTCCACAATTAATGGGATAATTGTTGCATTTCCTCACATAGACTTCATGTTTGATTTCCTACAACTAATTGACTCAAGATGAATTATTTAATTATTAATCAAATAGTTGCTAAGATCAAATTCGATTTTTACTTCTCTATTTTAGTTCAGGGACTAACTAAAATAGGAATCCATCCCGAAATGTTATTTATAGAAATGTTATTTTTAACACTTCCATTTTTCATTCCTTATTTCTATGTCCAACACTGGTACCTGAACTGCTATTTATAGCAATGCTATTTTTATCATTTCTATTTTTACCATTTCTTGTTGCCATTTTCAACAATCCCTCTTAGCAATAAAGGCATTCAACTCGAACCTGATCCTAAACCTTTGGAATGTTCTGCATGCAACACTTCTCCCAAGTGTTATTGCTCTAGCAACTCTAGAAGCAAAAAAAGCTCCTAACTGACCTCTCTGCTGGGCTAGAAACATCCTCTGATGTTGAAGCTTCCTTTGTTACTGATAAGTGCTCCCTCTATGACCTCTGAGCTACTGCAACACTCCATGCATCTCGCACCGTTGCACACCTCTTTGTGCCATCCTACACAAGTGCAACACTCCTGTGCCTCTCGCATTGTTGCAGCATGCTAGCTCTGCACTGTCTTGGGATTCCTGCATTGTAGCTCTCTCTACAGATCCATCCGCATCTGTCTCTACCCACTCAGCTAGTCCTGCTACTCCTCATTGGGGCTCCTGTAGTAAGGTCTAATCAAAGAGGTTGGGTACCTCAATGATCCTACCCTATTCCAACCTTCGTGGGACTATCACTCCACATCGCCCCACTTCTGACCTAGAGGTATGGATGCATGTGATCCCTCAGCCCACTTGGTTCAAAATTTCACCCTACTAGAGGTTTCTGCATCAGTAAATTCCTCCATTGGATCTCCTCTCGGCTTCTCTAGTTGTGGTTGCTCCACAACCTCCTGAAGCTGCTTCACCAAGTGCATAATCTAGATGTTTTCCATGTTCAAATTTAATTTTTATTTTTTCACAAATATTATTGTAATATTTATCTTCTAATGTTGTTGTGTTAATATGTTGTATGAAATTTGTTTCAACTCTAGTTACTATTACCTCACAAATCTATTTCAGACTTTAAATTAACAAACTTGTTACTTTGTTTTTTTTCTTTATATGCTTAATGTTGAAATCATATTCAATTAGGAAGGCCATCCATTTGGCTTTCCTCGAATTCATGTTAGGATGGACGAACAAATATTTTAAACTCACATGATCAATAATTAAGCTAAATTTGTTACCAATTAAATAATGCATCCACATCTTAAGTGTGTGGGGGATTGCAGCTAGTTCAAGTTCATAAACTACATAGTTTATTTCATGATCCTTTAGTTTATGGGATTCATGAGTAATCACATGATCTTCCTACATGAGAAAACTCCCTAAACCTTCCAAAAAAACGTCATTACAAAATATGAAGTCCTTATTAGGGTCTTTATCTTCATCATAGGTTGCACGGTAAACTAATTTAGAGAATCCCTCTATGAATCTTTCGTAGTATCATGTGATACCCATGAATAATCTAACATCTGCTACATCCTTAGGGATTGACCAAAAACATAATGATGCATAGTGTTTGTGTTAATCTCCAACTATTTGTTGGTGACCATGCTCATCAACTTGTTGGAATACATGTTCATCTCTAGTTGAACTTTCTTCTTGTCTTTGCGTCGATGAGTGTTCACAATGAAATCCATGCTCCTTAATACCCTTGCATGTGATCGCTAGCACTTCTCATGCTATTTTCTCCATGCTAGCTATTGGGTGGATCCATAACCTATATGGGTGCAATCTAATAAGTCTGTGTATGTTGTGCCTCAAAATGTGTCTATTCCCACTGCAACTCCTTCTATTGTCTGTGTAGCTCCTATTCTTGTTTGAGTCTCCGCTTTAGTACCTACAACTCCTTCTCTATTTCTCTCTCTACCTTCGTGCAATCCTCTCATCGTGCCGTCGCCTCATGACCTCAATCTCCAAAGCTACTTTCATCATAGGTGGATTTGCTTGAGCTTGCAACTTTGTTTCACCTCTGCGATATCAACAACCTTCCTCTTGCATTTGTTGCATGCAGGTGTGTTACATTATACTGTTGTTGATGGTGCTTCTTGCTGTGACATTGTTGCCATTTGATCTTGAGGAGCCTTGCATGTTTCAACAATTTCCCGATAAGAAGTGAAACCAACCTCAAGACAACAGGGACCTAACATAACCATTAGCTCTGGCTAAAGTGCCTCGACAGTTTACGAGGTTTCAACTTTATCGACAGATAGATCATCGTAGACCAGCATCTTAGATAGATTATCAATGATTGAATTAACATCATGATCAAATGAAGAGGTAGAGAGATCACGACAACCAAGATCAGAAAATTCAGGATGTTTGTCGGCATCTTCATGATTTGATGAATCGTGTAGAGGGGTTGATGAGAAGTAATGATGTTCACCCTCTGTGTTTTCATAAATTACAGTTGACAGATTGGATGGATTTTCAGACGAAGATGTGTCCTCTCCACAATGTAATGACAGAGTGTCATCTCACATGTCCTGTGAACGATTAGAATTAGAAACCTCTAGAAATGAGTTTTCATAGGGGAAATCAATAGTGGCAGAATCACAAGGCATGTTAGGATAGAGAAGGTGAGGTGCGGATGGAAGGGAGTCATCCCTAACTGCGGGTTCTTCTTTATATTCCCAACACTCATCATGAATGATGGTGTAGGTTGGCTGCATAACACCAACTCTATTGACAACTTGATCCTCGTTCACAACAGGTGAGGAGTCTAGAATGGAAGAACATGAGATAGTACAATCCTAAGGATCATCAAAACACAGGGACGAAGGTTGAGGGAACAAATTCACGTGACAATTAATAGACTTTCAAGCCAAATATGTGCAGATATCAAGCCCAGGTGGGGTGGGAGTATATGACAATTCAATAGATGTGTGTGCATGATCTCACACATCACTCTATGATGGTGGAGCTATTTGATGAGGTGAAGGCAGGAAATCACTTGCGACAACCACTGTGCCTGCTTGTGATTGTGTAGCTCCATCACTGAAATGTCTGGAGTGGGGTTTGGATGGTTTCAAGGATTGCGAATTTTCGGATATGTGAAGAAGATACTCAAGTATTCCATTGAGAAATTCCCAATCAATTTCATCTTTGGGAAATCGGTATGCAAGATTAAAAAAGTGTGCGTGAAACTGTTCAACGGATTCATCGGGTGTCTTCTATAATTTCAGAATTTGTTTATTGAGTGCTTTACAGTCAAAATGATTGAAAGCATGGTTTATATCTGTGACCAGATGAGAAAGAGAATGAATAGATTTTCCAGGGAGCGTGGTAGACCAGTGCATTGGGTGCCCTCAACGCATGTAGATGAAAAAAATGCAGGTCATCTATTCTTCAAATATTCCATGTCTTTCGCATGAGCCTACAACGCTGACCACATGCCTAACCAAGGCTACATAGCCTCCACCATCGTATGTTTTATGTGACAAGTTATTCGAGAGCTCTTCTGAGATTTCAAAGTTGTTTCCATAAAACATACACTCGAGAAGAGAAACTCTGTAGTTAGTCATGATAGATATGCAGAGATTCAAAATAGATTATGAGGACTCAGCTTGTCATCTGGCCCTCCTTCTAGTGCCAAAATGTTGATGGTGCTGGACCTGCCAACATGTCAGGGTATCTCCTTGGTAAGAAGTCCCAACTAGATCTCAGACCATTTGGTGTAGCAATCCCAATAGTGGGTCGTACGGTATCGCCTTGACCGTGGTTGCATGTAGAGGCAAATAAGATTTCCCTGTTGGTAACAAGGGTGTGACATGCGCAACAAGCCAAGGAAGATGTATGAATGATTCTATCACACGGAGAGTGAGGTGAGTGCACCCCTTAGAAACCTGTGAAAGCACGTGGTTAAGAAGGGAACACACGAGTAAGGATGCATCACAAACTGGAAGGGAAGTAAGCTGATAATCCAAAGTGATGGTTAAACCAACAACACATTTAAGTAAGATTCATAAATACACATACAAAAATAGTTTATACACACAAGTGTAAGAAAATAGATACATATGTCATTTAGAGTCAATAAGATAGCTGAAATACAATAAGACATATGCATGAAATGTGCTGGCTCTGTTATATTTCGAAGTGAAAGTTCTAATCATATAGTAAAACCATGACCAACCACTAGTCCCAACAACGGAATGTTGTAGTCACTGCTGCCTGCTCCTGAAAAGAGATGTACTAGCTCTGCACTGTGGATAAGCTAAGGCTCATTACAATACTCTCTAAGCTTTCTCTAAGATACTCCTATCGAAAGCTTGGCTAACCAAAAGCCTCTACAATGAGTCATGAGGTACTATATATAGCAAAGGGTGGGGTGACCCTTGACATTCCCCTTTGTGACTTTTCACCTACCCTCATGACTCTTCAACTACTCTATGGCTATTACATTCAATTATCAACACTTGAACCACTTAACAAGATGTTACATACAATCTGCACATGTACCCATGTGAGACAAAATGGCTTGAGCAAGCCATGTAAGACATCACTAACACTTAGACCATTGTGCTAAGACCAACTCTTCGATGTCCTTGCGATGATTTATGGTGGCGAACTGATGCCAAGCTTGGTCTTCCATGATGGTGTCTTTGCACTCAATGGTTACATCTTGCTGAAAGCGAACTCTTGCCTCAATTGCATTTGGGTACACTCATATGGCTCCTCTGTCCAACTCGTCTGATAACGTGCACATCATTGTCTTGAGTGCAGGTGGACCAACAACATACTGATGCATACTATTTATGCTTATATCCAAGTGTGTGTTGGTGACCATGTGCATCAACTTGTCGGAATACATGTTCAGCTC
>APFE030730168.1:0-10477 GCA_000404065.3 Pinus taeda
TAAGATCTACGATATAGCTGAAAAGAGCATGAAAAATAGTGGTTTGTAGGAGTTGAATGTGAAATCCATATTTGAGGAAGAATATATAGGGTTGATTGTTTTGATGACATGTTGGAGATGTTATTGTATAGTGAAATAAACACATATCTCAAGAAGAGATGCAGAGAATACACTTGAGAAAGTGCATATATGAGTTCCCATATCTAATCTAAGTCTGAGAAGAGTTGATGAGAAAATATAAAAGGAATCATAAATATTTAATGAAGGATCAACCAAATCAAAGAACCATAGGTAGCTTGTTGTTAAAGGAAGAAATGTCATTTCAAAGGATAATGCAACATATATGAGTGTTGAATAATTAGTTTTTCATTTTTTTGTGTAAGGAGCTCAAGGATCTAAGTTTTGAAAATAGATAAAGAGGGATATGATGGTTAGAGAAACTAGCTGCTTGGGGATTAGGGAGTTAGAGCCTCCTTCAGATTAGTTCCTACAAAATTCAAACATTTTGCACTTCCTCAAGGTTTAAACCTATAAAAATGAGGGATTTGGTGCTTCCTTCAAGCAGGTGCTTACAAATTTTATTTATGGGTTTCTCTTTATGGTTGGAGGTGAAAAATCTAATGTAACAGTACATTGTAACCTACAAAAATTTCCAAACATAAGTTTTATGGTTTTATCTGTTTATGGGTTTTGACAGAAATTTGGTGTTTCTATGTTTTTTCCGTTGTTTTAATAATTGATTTGAAAATGAATTGAAGTAGTGGATATGGCTAATATTTGTTAAAATTGGCCATAGTATTAATTCACCCCTCCTCTCAGAATTATCCTAATTTACAACAATTGGTATCAAAGTAAGTTCCTTGAATAACAATTTAACCAGGGGAAGGTAGTTTTCTAGGGACATTTCTAATTAGGGTTGTCTTACTACAGATGGAGTGTCATTGTTAAATGGATCAGGTTATGAACTTTGGAAGGTAAGGGTGAATTTTTATTTGATGCCCCTTGGCGTATATGTATGGTTTCTCATAGTACATCGAAAGAACAATTAACATAAATCATAAGTTATGAAGAAAATATTGAGTGGGTTGAATGAATCATATTCTAAGAAGGCAATTCATTGTGATTCTACAAAATAAATACTAGATAACATACACTATGTTTATGACAAAAAAACATGTGAAGAATCAAATAATATTGAAAATAATGACTGCTCAAGTAATTAATTAGATCTTGAATAGGATCCCCTTGACATGAATTCGCATGTGGATGATTATGAAAAGAAAAGTTCATATTTAGAGGATAAATCTTAAGGTGAAGAAGGTGCAAAAAGAGTATAGTCAATAGGTAAGCTACTATTTTGTTGTAATTGTAAAAGAATAGGTATCTTTCTCTTAAATTTTCAAATACAAATTCAAAAAATGATAGTAACTAAAGAGAACATGAATTTGGGAGTGTATCCCGTGAGAATAATAGGATAAGTATTTACTCCTTAGAAAATGATTACTCATTGTAAGACGGGTAGAGATACATCTAGTATTGATGTAGAGAGGATTTTAATCATGATCCTGTTATATGAAGAATGTGTAACAATTATGATGTGATTCCTTTGGGTCGTTTCCTCGGCACTTGTCCCGAACAAGCTATTATATACCATGATGAAAGAAGTGATAGTGACTACAAATGGTTCAATGATCATGCCCCCATCAATCACTTTTCTGATGTTCATTGGGAGCTATATTTTAGCTTGACGATGATTGGCTTGAGACATGACAAATGCATATTGATGATGTGGAAACTGATGGGGTACATTGTTTTGATGATGATACTACATATAGAGGGCTCTGTGATGTTTAGAAAAAGATAGCACTTGTGATGATGATGAAAAATCCTTGACATCTACTATCATAGTAAATGATTATGGAAATCTTTCCCTAGTTGAGAGGAATATCCTCCCTGGTTGGGAGGGAGTGACATATATGTTTCTCTAGTTCATTTGTCATGCACTAGATCATAACTATCAACTATAAATGTTAGTGAAGACCACAGGGAGATAATGGAATCCATAGGATTGGGTAATCATTTGAGACATATACTCCTCAAGGATTTGGAATTCAAGATAGGAAGTGTCTTGTTATGATAGGGTATCCAAGATAAGAGTGGTCAAAGAGGATTGATATTCTTTAAGGATTATAAATCCAAGATAAGAATAGTCCAAAAGGGACATACCTAGTGAACGTCCCATGTAAATCCTCCCAACATTGTGCTATGATCTATTGAGAGACAGAGCTTGTTAGTCAAGGCCTTGCTATGTTGACAACATTGGTACATTCATAATAATTTTGATGTTTAAGATGGCTTAAATATGAATCTTCTTACGAGAATGTTCCAATTGTAGTAATGTCCTTGTACCTATTGTTAGTGATGAATACCTACCTAGTTAAGAGGGAGTGTTGAAGATGTAACTAGGTATGGTCTTCATTTATTGTACTGGGTCATGAAAATATGTTGTACTTGTCAAAACAAAACTTATTGATGTTCTTGGCAAAAGGAAAAATAAAATCAATTATTTGTAAAATAAAAGCATTATTATTGTAATTGGGTTTCTTGACCATGTTGTTGTCTTCCTAGGTAAAAACATCCAATGAGTGGTCTAGAGGTCTTGCTAGCAATTAAAATGGTTAGGGTCATGACGTAATAGCCCTTGGAGGTCTCATGCATCAAATAAGTAAAATTATTATTGTAAATGGTAATGTCTAGAAGCCTCCAAGTGATGGGTGATCCAACCAACTACATGTTTTCCTATAGAAGCCCAATTTGCCCTCCATGGAAGCCTATATAAGCAGACTCATCCTCCTCATTTCAATATACATCCATGAATGAAGAATTTATCTGATCCAGTTAAAGGAAGGAAGATATGTCCAATGAATTTTTCTGCAAGTGGAGTAAAATGTTGGAGGTCAGCAAAAGAAGGAAGATGTGATTTTTTTTTTTTGCCATTATTCACAAGTACGAGTTCTTGGAGGAAGACCTGGGGTTTCCTCAATATGATCTTTGCAGATAATCAGTTTTTGGTTTTGATGGATCATCACCTGATTTGGCTTGGGTATTGGTCTTGCAATTATTCATTGGACATATTCTATAAGAAGAATAAGATATTTTTATGGGTTTTTCCGCCTTGGGGTTTTTCCCTGGATTGGCGCCTATGTTTGGTGTTCTTGTGTCTGCTTGATATTCATTTTTGCATTTTTATTTATGTTAATAGGAAATAACCAATGAAGTTAATATCCTAATCTAATGTAAACTAAAATTTCAAATATATAAGAGAAATCAATTTAAAATAAGCCGAGTTATACACCCTAGATTTCTCAATAGCTCTGAGTACTTGAGGGTGCCTACAGAAATGTTTCCCCACATCTCTCTTTTTGGGAAATGAAAAATATAAGATAGATGAGGGGAAAAAATCATGCTTTAGATATTGGATAGTGACTTGTGGATATATTGTAGTTATTTTGTGTCATTATTGGACCCTATAGTTGACGTCATTTGCTACGATAACAGAGTTGACTTTTGATAGCATATTGGGTCAATTGAAGGAAAATGTTTGTGAGAAGGAGACCTCCTTAGAGTTATATATCAACCATAATCAAGCCATTATTAGACATAATTGGGATCAAGTGAACAAACCTTTGCAAATGGAAGCATACGCACTTGACCGAAAATTCTAAACGACAAGGTCTAGTAGAATTCTTCCTATTGAGTATCCACAAATCAAGAATGAATTTCAGCTTTCCATTACAAAAATGTACAATGCAAAAGAGGGGAGAACACTTAGGAAACAATGGATGAAATTTTTGGGTCTCAATGGTTCCTTACAAGCCTAATGTGAGAGAATATCATATTGAATAAGGCCAAGATGGTTCCATTCATTGGTGGACCATGCATAGCGGTGACACTCCAAAGATCCAACATCTTGATATTCCATTATTGTCTTAGAATATTTGTTCCTCTATAATATAAAGGAATCATTCCACACATAGCTTCATCCACTCTACAAGAGAATAAACTTGCCTTTATGAGAGTAGAGAAGCTAGTTACAATGTAGAGCTCCCTCCCTCTTATGCATAGGAAAACACCATAGTATCAGACCAACAACTCATGGGATGTGGATAGAGAGGATGGTGCACAAATATAGGAGAAATGATGGACAAAATGAGATGTAATATGGTTTGGATAGTGTGCCAATTTGTCATGGGAGTAAGTCTATGTTAGACAGTGACACTCCCATTAATGATCCTCATGACTTAATGGAACGGGAAAACTCAGATGACTAATATAGCTAGTTCCTTCGCCTCTTGGTTTTTGTTGTAATTCAATGATGGATTTTATCATTTTATTGACTCTACTCCACCTCCAGGTTTCTTATAACTCAAATTCAGTTGTTTCATTCACCTTCTAGGGGATTTCTTTAGAAAAGTGTCATCTCAATCCCTTTTACCTAGTTTGGTATTTAATGGTAATTAATGTTAATTTCAATTTCGAAACCTTCCTAACATTTATCATATCTGAAGACAATTGGTTAAGAGTATCACCAAAATTCATAGAGATAGAGCACTATATATGATTTAAAATAGAAATAAAAAATCACTGCTTTAGACTCTATAGCTTCCATGATTTAGATATTAAATTTTTGGATTGCATGACTAATTGTTTTTTCTTAGCTACTACGGTGAGGAATTGAGATTGAGCGATCCTGGCGTTGACAGATCTCTAGTAAATAGGGTTCTAGATGTTTCTCACCTATCATTAACCCATGACATTGGAGATGTTAGATCCATTATCTTCATATATGCAATGTATGCCTCAGTTGGAATCATACCCACAAGTTTGGCTTATTGGGAATTCCACTCCCCATCTTGAAAACGAATCGAAAGGGTGCTTCAAGGTATACAAACCAAGCTCATTATGATGCAGCATTTCTACCAAATGACTCTTGAAAGTCATTGTTGGGAATATCAATGGGCAATAGGATGCATTGAGATGTGATCCCTTATAACTCCTATCGCTCGATATGGGGTAGAAGATGTTTTTCTCCCACATGAGATTTTGAGTTGAGATCTGTTACCTGATATTGTTTTAGATTGAGATGTGCTCTTCGACGTTATAGATGGTAGTAGCTAATGCTCCCTGATGATTTTTCTTCGTTATATTTAGTAATGCTTTAGTAGATAGAGTCAAGTAGATATGGGACATGATATGATAATGGGCTACACATCATTATTACACGATATTGTTGGAATATATCCCTAACTAAGAGGCAGTGTTAATATGGCAGCTCAGTGACAAATTTCAACCATGGGATTAGATTCCTCATTCTGAGAAAACCAACTTTAACTATTGAAGGTCATGATGTCACATTTGATTAGGTTGGACCTAACAAAAAATTGGTTCACCTTTGTAGCCTATAAATAAAGCTAATCCTAGGCTCATTTGAAAATCACCAAACAACATATTCTTCTCTTCTTCATTGATTTGTTTGTATGGGTCTCAGGTTGTTTCGACGAAAGTGGTTCGTACATGTTTGAGATAATCGAGTCTAAAGCTCACACGTGTTTTAGGGTTCTATTTTTCAATCACAAGTTGCACACAGCATTTTTTTTATGACCACACACTTGCAGGATCAACAGTGTGGTTTGAATGTCAGAACTGCATGCATCCTTCTTCCTCCACGCAGATGGGCTCTAGGGATGAATTTGGCATTTAACTGCAATTTATTGTAGTTGATCGCAACAAGAAAGTTGGGTTAATTTTGATGTGTGATTTTGTACTGGCCTCATTATACTCTTTGCTGAACATTTTATGTCAATATAATAAGAAAATTAATTTTAAAGGGTTTCCCCATAGTGGGTTTTAGCCTGGTCTTTAACCAAATCTAGTGTGTATTGTTGATGAGTTGATTGTCTCCATTTTCATTGAATTTATGATTCTATCTTCAATTATTGTTGATGATTGAAACTATTAAATGTTATTGAAAAATTTTCTAATTGAAAAGTTTAATTGGGATAAAAGTAATTGAAATAACATAGATTAATGTGAATTTTAGTATAGTTAGCAAAATAAAAGAAAGGTGAACGGAGGGCACAAAGGATCATTATTGAATCTATACAATATCATATTGTTCCCTTTTCTTATAATTTGAGGACATCCAGGGTTATGTATGATAATATGGTAAACTTATACTTCATAAGTACGTCAAGTCAAAATATTTCCTTGAGGAATAATCTATATAGAATAAGGAAATCAAATGATAAAGACATGGCCACTTATCACATGAAGATATCACAAATAACGGATCGATTGGAAGGGCATGGGAAAATTTTTTTAGACTCTGAAATGACCATTTTTATTTTAAATGCTTTTCCACCTGATTGGAGTAGTTTTCTAACTAGTATCTAATATGAAACTGATTCTACCCCATTTGATGAATTATGGGTTCAATGTATCTTAGAATAATCCAAGGTCAATGAAAAGGATGACACTAAATCAAATGAAGTGTCTCAAGCCTTTATTAGAATGTCCTAGAAGATGAAGGAAGGGAAGTTTGGAAAGTCAAAGAAAGAGAAAGATATGCATAAGGTTTAATGCTTTGGATGCAATAGTATGGACACTTTAAGATGGATTTTATAAACAAGGTGAACAAAGAAGAAAAGGAAAGAAGTGAAGAACACATATCTGAAGAGAAGTGAAAACTTGAGAAGAAGCTGAAAGGAGATATCCAAAGGATATTAACTATTGAAGGAATCTCCATCCCTATGAGGTTATTTATACAATTTAACTTTATTAACTAGAAACTAGAGTATCATGGATTGGTAGAAGATTCTTGGTTTTGTAAAAACATGACATCATATAAAGAAGCATGTGGTAGTAGAAGATTTAAAGTTTATTTGATCATGTTTCTTTGGTCAAAATTATCTTGCTTTCAAGAATGAGAAGATTGGGACCATATTTCATATTATAGTTCATCCAAGCATATTCTAACATCATTTTAGAGGTAGTCATTTTTGTAAAGAGTAATCAACAATATTGTTTAAGAAGCATCATTTTTGAATGTTCTTCGAGGAAGCATTATGAGCAATATATATTCCATCTAGTATGGAAACAAGAATATTGAAATATGAAGGAATATATATGGTCAAGCTACAATGTGAAAGCCATAATGAAAGTGTTTCTACTCTTGGAAAATAAACCTAACATTGACAGGTATAAGAAGAAAGCTCATTCAAGGATGGCTAGATAATTGTATGGATGAAAAAGGTATGGATATTATGAAGTAACTCTTCTCTAAGGAAGGGTTCATACTTACAAGAATCTTGTAGAAAGAGTTGGTTACAAAAGTGTGCTTGATAATTCTTCCATATGGTTACATGATGCTTGAAAGAAGAAAATTAATATGACTCAACAATGGCTAAATATTAAGAATCTCACTCAATATAAAATGACATAAATTGATCAACATAAAGTATAGTCCTCGAAAGAAAGAAAGGGAGTTAATATTAATAAATCCAAAGAAAAATATTGTAACCTGCTCAATTAGTTCAATCCATGGCCACCTTGATCAAAAGTGAATACATGGAGAAGGATTGTTGTACAATATGGAGATGGATCATGCAAAAGGATGTTGAGATTGGAGGAATCAATTAAGTTAATTCTTTGATGAGAGAGCCATCATGGTAAGGTAAGTATGATATTAATGTTTCGATATTTGTTATCTTGTTAAAGTATTATTTTGATACTTGGAAGGATATCGCAGGAATACATGATGACAGTTGAGGCAAGTTCAACAGTTGGTGTTGAACGCAATTCAAGGAACATATGGATTGATTATATGCTTTTGGAAATTTTGTACTCAAGATTCCTACAACATCATATTGGAATTGAAAGGTAGTAGTATGAGAAGATAAACCAATGTTCAGTTTCATATTTAAAGGGAGGTATAACTAGCATGAAGTTTGATAAGGCTCGATATAATTCCTTCATTAATGATGACTTGAGGAAAGTGATATGAAATATTGATGGCTTCAATCTTGTCACAATATTGAAGGGAAAATATGAGTCTACAACATTTAGGATCAATCAAGTTAAATATGATTAGATACAAAGGAAATAAGGAGACACACAACCATCTCCATGAAAAACTTGTAGTGATACACTTATGGAAACAAGTTATAGAGCTTGTGATTAAGACTTCCCAATTTAAAGGAAGTGAAAAAATATCCTCTATGCTTTAGAGGGAGTATTAAGTCACATTAAAATTTTAAAAGGAGAAAGTATATATTCCCTATATAAAGTGAGAATAGGGATCTCATCTCTAGTTAAGAGGGAGTGATGATAAACATGACATGTGTATTCACTTGTTCATGTGTCATGCACTAGGGCAGGACTAACAATCATATGTCCAAGTGAAGGTCATGTAGGGAGAGTGGTAAATAGAGGATTGGATAAGAATATGGATAAAACAATCCAATATTGGAAATGGACCAACACTCTTTGAGGATTAGAAAGGTATCTAAGAAGAGAGTGGTAAAAGAGGACGGATACTCTTTCTAGATTGAGAATCCAAGATAAAAACTATCCAGAAAGGGCATACTTAATTAATGTATAGATGAGGTATATACCTTGTAGATGTAGTGTGGTATTTCACTCAAATCCTCCCAACATTATGCTCTCATATAAGAAAGAGCGTGTTAAGCTAGGGCCTTACTATGTTGACAATGCTCGTCATGATCATTGATTCTTAAATATGGCTTACGAATCTAACTCTTCTTATGAGAACTCTTCAATTTGAGAATAACCTTGTACAAGTTGTACGATTATGAACACCTCCCGAGGGAAGAGGGAATGTTGGAAAATGTAACTAGTTTCAGTATTCATAATTGTTAATGTACTCAAAGCATTATGTATATCTAATGTTACAAGGAAAAGAAGAAAGAAAAATATTAACTTAAACATGGGTTTCATGGTCCATTTTGATGGTCATGTAGGTCAAATTCTTGGGTTTTTCATGTTCAAGGAATGTTTTTCTCGTGTCAAGAGAGTCCTTGTCAATTGTATAAGACCCTATTGGGAAAGTTGTAACATGAAAAAAAATATTAATTTTGAGTCTCGAAAGTCCTATGAGCCTCCAAGCACAAGTCATCCCTGTCAATGACAATTTTTCGTAGAGAAAGGTATTTGACCTCATGAAAAGGATATATATACAAGAAACACCATCCTCCTTCATGACCAATTGGATCATCGCAAGCAAGAAGTTTGATCTGTAGTATCAAACAAGCTACAAAGAAAGTGAACGAAGAAAGAAGAAGTCAAGAAGGAAAAGGAAAATGTGTTTTTGGGTCACATACTCTCAAATGTGTGAAGGATCTAGGATTTCAGGTGATACAACAAGTCTAAAATTGCACAACTAATTGTAGGTACAAAATTGTGTTGCAGAAAGGATAATAATTGGAGCCTAAAGTCTCCAACAAAAGAAGCAGTCTAGAACAAAGGAAGGAGATCTAATGTTTACCCCCACACGTGGTACTAGGGTTTCTGCAGGGTCAAAAAGTTATAGGATAGAAAGTTGGGTAAGAGTTGATTTGAAGTATGTTGAGTCTTGCTGACTTTGGAATACTTTGACCTATTGCAAGCGTTTTGTTGGAAGGTTGACCTGGGGCTTGGAGGAGGACTCGGTTTAGGGCTTTAGGTCTTGGTTTTTGAATTTGAAGCAGATTATATAAGAAGAGAAGAGATTCTTTCTAACTTTTCCCCTTGGAGGGGTTTTTCCGTGCCTTTGAGCCTAATACTTGTGCCCATTGTCTTTACTCCATTCTCCAACACCTCTAACTAGCCCACTACAGAAACTAGTGTTATATAATGTAGCGTTAAATCCCTTGGCACATCCCTTTGTGAATTCTCTCTCTTTTCTTAGGTTCCCCTCTCTTCTCCTTTGAAATATCTATCCATTTTCTTAAGTTGAAAATCCCTGTCCTATTTCTTGTGAACTCTACCTAAGAGAGTATGTTCTCTCCATATATGCTTATTATTATCTTTTCACCTAGCTTAACATTTTTCTCCATTAATCTTATCTTTTCACCCAACATAATATTTCTTGCCAATTATTCTCTTTTTTAATGAAATTCCTTCGCATGAGAAATTTGGGAGAATCTGGGAAGGTTGCAATCTTGACCTCTATCACTTTCCTCTAATATGTCCACCACCTACACTTAACCACTTAAAAAATCCTTGCATAGAAATAATTCTAAAATAATCATATGTTATTTCCGATATCATTCCAAGAAAATGAATAGATTAATTTATTATAAAATTTATTTATGTAAATTAGCCAAATATATTATTTCTCTATAACCAACATTTCCATAGTATTTACAAATAAATATAAAGAATAATGTCTATAAAATAAATTACATCAAGGTTGAGAGAA
>APFE030730179.1:16696-46824 GCA_000404065.3 Pinus taeda
TTTTTTTTTTTTTTTTTTTTTTTGCAGATTTTGGATGATCAATTGATCATTAAGAAAACTAATTGTGTGCACAATTTGTCTTCAAAAGACTAATTCCATGAGAACAATACCATGATCATAAATAAAATTTCCAGAAAATTACAAGTTCTTTCACCTTCTTGTAATAGCTTAATGGTTTGACATGTTGCATATATTAGCAAATTCGAAGATCTGGGGGTTATTCCTAAATGTCCAAGGATGGTGAAATACCTATCCACTCTTGAATTTGATGTCTATAGGTGGCTGGTCAATGCTGGTTAAACTCAGTTATTTAAGCAGAAATTCCTAAATTAATGAGTAGATTTGCTATTTTTGAGATTTTTCATGCCAAAATTCACTCTTTCCCAGCAAGAGTCATTATCCACATACACTTCATTGCATTTTCATCAACCCTAACCCACCAATAAAAGCAACAAAGCTAATTTACAAGCTTTTTGTTCCACATTACATAATCATTGTCAGTTTCTGTTTCACTACCCTTGCAAATAAAACCTTGCTTCCATAAACCATTGCGTCCATAGTCCTTGAGTCTAAATATTATTCTAAAAACACCTTGAAGCTTGCATGCCTTAAGGGCAAGCTATCATGCTGATAAACAAGGGAATACATCAATGTCCATCATTCATCGGATCTTCTAAGTATTAGACAACAACAAATTCATTCATACTTAGAAAGATGTGTTCGGGGCATCTTGACTCTCATCCACATCAAAAATGGGAGATCTCATGTTGACTAGTGGCATCCATCAATGGCCACTAAGTTAACAATTTCTTGTTATGTTTGACACCAAAAAATTTATTCACATGACAAGAATTGTGCCAAAGAGCATTGAAGACTTGAAGACCAATCACTTTGTAGCAGAAGAAGCAGAGTTAGTTTCATTACTTTTTAGTTTTTGATGTAAATGACTTGAGGATAAGTCAATAAATAAGGTTGGGGGAGTTATAAACATATTTGGGCACTACAACCCCAATCACATATGTCGATAAACCAAGGGCTCTTAAACCCCTAAAAGTGTTGTTCCACACCCTAAAATATCAAGGTCAATTGATTACATCATTTCCCAGAAGTTCTCCCTGAAAAACCACTCAGAACTGGTCAAAACTGGACCATACAGACTGCTCAATGTTAAGGGTGTGATGCATACTGGCTATTACACTGGCCAGGTGTGATGGATACTGAAAGAACCTTTTTTAGGGTGCAATGGGTGAGAGTAGACAAATGGCAAAGACAATTGCTAAGTGGAAACCCAAAGAATCTTCTAGAAACTTCTCATATGAAACTTTCCTCTCTGAATTCGCCCAGGGATGAGGAAGAGATCATGAAATCTCCAAGTGAAACCAATAACTATTAGTGAAATGACACTAATCAAAAACCCAGAAGTTGACTCACCCCTCTGTAAATATCTATAAATGGATCCCTCATCCTAGAGATCCAGAGGCTGGAATTTTGTAATTTGTAAGAAAGTATTGCTGGTTTCTCTTTGAGACATTGTATTGTTGGGTGTTCTTACTTTTCATGAGGTGAAGAGGGCTTTCATGCTCGGAGGATTATGCTGGATCAGATAGCTGGGTTGTAATCCTCTCTTCCACTTCTACTATCAATAAAGTTATTTGATTTTTCCTCCATATACTTGTGTATTTGTGAATGAAATTGTATGGTTAATGTACTATTGATTTTGCATTGTTTATGGTATTATAGATCTCTATGCTTTGATGGTGTTTTGTTGCTTTGTCTCTACAGGTGTTCTTTAAAGTGGGACAAGTGAGAAAGGAGTGACAAGCTCTATCAAAGGAGAGAGGAAACGAGGAATGAGCCAAGTGAAATATTAAGGTTGGTGCTCTTTGCTTCTCTCTTATCTATCATACATAAAGGAAAGCACAAGTTACTTTGAATTGTTTGTTTCTAAGATAGCTACCCATCTTAGTGGGACTAGCAGATCAAATAGACACTAGTTTTCCTAGAAACAAAATGGCGACTCCACTGGGGAGTGAATAGTTTGTTTTTTTGTTACTATTGTTTACTTTATAAACTACAGAAAAAGCCTGAAGTTAAGCCAGCTAGCCTTCGAACCGCACTTGCTATGCAAGTGCAAAGTAGATCAACACTACTTCAGTCAATCTCTAGGTTGGTTTATGAACTAAACATCTGACTTGCAAACATCCTAAGTGCCTTGGTGGTAGCTCAATAACCTCATAAGATCATACCCCTATACTTTGTTGTTACTGTCCATCATAAGATCAACCTAAATCACTGAACTTAGCTACAAATTTTGAGTGAAAACCAAGCTCAGTTTCGTTCCCTCGTCCATTGCATTGTCTCCAACTAGCAGTATGAATGCATCGCACATCCCGTGTGTTGCATGTGAGATGCATCCCTATTTCCCTTAAGCACAGGTGCGATGATTGAATGAGACTATTTCCCTTTCTGGAATTTGGTGTTTTCTTCATTATTTTTAGCTCTATTCAGTAGTTTTGCCTCATATGATCATTATATCATTGTTGAAGCCTTCTTCCTTTACATTATTCAGCCTCCATTGATCAGGAATTGTGAAAGTTTTTTTTATGTATTTTTCATCATTTACGGTCCTCCTTTGCAAATAGTAGCTTAATTGAGTTGTCATCTTTTGATTCAAAAGTGTCGTAACTAACATTGTAAGTCGAAAAGAAGAGTTTCGTAAAGGATTCCTCTTCTAGATAGTCGATTTTACTTTTGCCATTGTATTTGATTTGAATTGTCAATGTTTGAAGTGTTGAAAGCCATTTTCCGTTCGAAATTGAAAGTGTCGTCTTAGTCTTCCTTTCGTTTTGAAAAGAAATTGTTGAAGTGTCACTTTGAAGAAAAAAGTTCAGATCTGTACTTAGTTTTCTTTTTGGCATTCTCACATTAAGGAAATGGAAAAACAAATACATGAATGTGCATTTGCATTTAGACTGCATGCAGAAATTGATTTAGGAAAAGTGAATTTAGTGTGTGCTCTCTGCTCTCTAATGAAAGAATCATAATCTTCTTTCCTTAGTAGCTAGGATTTGCATTGCTAAAAGAAAACAAACAACTATTTATCATTTTAGATTGCATATTTAGGAATTTTACATCTACATCACGTAGTGAACCTTGAAAGGAAAACTTCTTAAAAAAGATCAACTATAAAATAAACCTCAATGAACATAAAAGCGCATTGGAACCTAACGCACAACATCTAGAAGTCTAGGCTAGAGATGTATTCCGGTGTTGTAAAGCTTGGTAACTATCATTTTCATCGATGGTTGGGTGATTCCTCCTCTTTCATACAACAAGTACCAGTACGGACTTGTGCTCCCCATACCATCGAGTATATATTGGGAGACCACAATAGGCTGATATCCTTTATCCTTAGGAAGCCATGTCTGCAGCCCTATCAATTGCAATGCACTGAACATGGCATTCAGGAAGATTGACTTCCATACGTAAAGTCCTTGGTAATTTCTCTTTAATTTACCACCAAGCTGTATATTGCAGTTTTGTGATTGGTTTAGTAATCCCTCTGTCTAGATTTCCAGAGCAGTCACTTTCGTTCCTTTTCGACTCCTTAAAAGAAAAGGTCCATCTGAGCACTTGTCCCTTCAGGATCATTAAAAATCGAAGGTGACTAGAGTCACCTCTAGATTTTTCTTGACTCTTAAAAATTGAAAAAGAAAGTTGTGTCAAAGCGTCATAAAATTCATTTAATTCAGAATAAAATTTTTCCCTTTTTAATTTTTAGTTGATCAAGTAATCCAAAATCGTGGAAGAAAGTCAATCAAAACCCCATTGTTCGCGGAGGCTAGTGAGTCAACCATCTCTGGCTCTAGAAACAAAACTATTCAAGGTGAAACAGTCTTGTTTAATTGAGTCCACCTCTCCTGGTTTATTTGAAACTTGTGTTTCAACATCAGCAGAGAATATAGTTACTCCGATCATTTCTGGTACATCAGCCTTCACAGAAGAAGTTCTGCAGTTACAAGAGGACATTAGAACTGATCCTATTGTAACAGTCGACACCTCAATACTTGAAACAACTCCATCTAGAGCTGATCCAAAAATTGGAGTTCACTTACCTGAACATCTAAAATTTGAGTTCCAAGATTTAGAAGGTGTCACCTCTATAGTATCTGTCGATGTAGAAACTATACCTTCTTCGGCCCCAGAAATATTTTACGGACCTAACGGTCTACCTGTTCCACCTAGACTGATTGCCATAGAAGAAGTTGTAGAGGATCTTCCATCCAGTACTCCATTGCATTTTGGAGCTGGGATCCATCTATATCCTTCTATTCCTGAAGTTAGTCATCCTTCATTGCAAGTTCCCGTTGAATCGCTAGGAAATCTTTTGGATAGACTAAATATGTCTGAACAATTGTCAACATCTAGGACTGTGTCATCCAATATAGCCACAACAAAACCTCCTGCTACCACCCCTACGATGTTTGTTGGTATACCATCTATCCCAACTAGTTGTCAATTGCTAGATGGAGTCCACCCACGGACCGTTTTGACAACATGGTCTGTTCACATTGGTTCCTCTAGGATCCTATTTGGCATTTCTTATGTTGGAGTTCAACAATTTGATCCTGCATACCAGTTTCAATTTGCGCAACCCAGTCTTCAAAGACCCATCTATCCTTTGAGCACTAGATTTCCACCATACGGGGGGCAATATGCTTTTTCATTGTTCCCTCCTGGAGAACTACTGCATGACAACTCACAACAAAATTTAGGTCAAACTGGAACTACATCTGATGGTTGGATACCAGTACTGCCTCAACAACCAAGGGTTGTATATTCAATGCAACCAACACACCCTGTGTCAAATATTACCACTACACCTAATATTGTGATTGTGTCGCAAGTACAAGCACAACCTGTTGTATGTAACCTCAAATTTCTCAGGTTGCAGTACAATAGCCTCCTGTCTCTACAACTCTGCCATAATCTCAGATTAGTGTTTCCTTAACCAGAATGACTCAGGCTCAAACAGGTGTTATGACTCCTCATCTTGGTCAATCATCTAGTATTGGGCAATAGAAAATGGTTCAACCATGGTTGGTGCAATATCAACAACCCCAATTCCAGCAAGTTTACCAAGGACCTGAGCAACACGGCACTTTAGGTAATGGACAACCACATTTTCAAAGCGGTTATCAACAACCATACTATAATGGTTATGTCCATCAACATTATCAAAGTTACCAGCATCAGATGCATTATGCTGGTATGCAAAGACCCACTGCTCAAGCAATCCCATCTTATCCTGGGTATGCTTCACCAAACCTGAATCAATAGTTTCTCTTCATAGCAACTCTGGAATTACTAGATTTGAACTGATTAACGAATGATCCAATTGCTCATGCCCCTTGGTGGCTAGCAATTCCTCACAAAATTCCTTCAGATATTCCTAAATTCAATGGAAATCCAGGTGAAGATCTGTCGAATCATGTAATGAATTTTCATTTGTGGTGTTCATCCAACACCCTCAATGATGATTTGATTAGGCTTCACCTTTTTCAGCGAATGCTAACTAGTCCAACCATGAAATGGTACAGCGAATTGCCTAGAGCTTAATTTGATAACTTCAGCACCCTTGCCACTACCTTTTTTTAACCCACTTTCAATTACCCATAAGGTACGAAACAGGTAAAGAACTCCTTAACAATTGCAAGCAGACAATAGCCACTCACATATCTGATCATATTCATGAGTGGTGACATTGTCGTCGAATGGTAAATACCTATGTGCCTGATCAACTTCTAGTTGAGTGGTTTATTAAGTCATTATTACCTTCTATTACAGAATATGTGGTGAAAGGAGGAGTTGTCACTAAAGAGAAAGCTATTGCTCATGTGCAATATTTAGACTTGAATTATGCTCAGTCCAGCATGCTCTATGACAAAATTCCTAATGCTCCTAGACCAGAATTTTCTATTCCTCTCCCTCCTAAATCAAACAGGGAATCTCATGTTGGTGATGACGTGATTCGTACCTCAAGTACGCAAACCGCGAAGGCTCAAAATGATAAAGCCCTTGCATTTCCTAGAAAAAAAGCAAATGATAAGCTTCCTGCCTCAAAGGTTAATGCTGTGTCATCCAAAAAAGGCAAAGAACTGAAGCAACCAGGGGGCAAGAAGAAAGGGAAAAACAAGAAGAAGAAACAGGAAGTACACCTCCTGAAAAATCTTCTAAAAACCCTACTGGGTGAAAGAAACTAGGTCAACCATGTTTCATATATAATGAAGAACATTGGACGAAATATTGTCCACATCGAGTTGAGGTAAAGAAATTTTTAAAATCTTTGAGCAGCTCAGCAATGTTGACTGATCCATTTCCAAACCCAAAAACTAGTCTGGTTGCTATTGATAATCCTTCCCCATACCAAGTTCTTATGTTATCCATATCAAAATAGCAAAATGATGCTTTGATATCAACGAGGAATAAAGATTATGGGAATCCATAGATGTCGAACAACAAGGCTACTCATCAACCTAGTAGTTCGACAACAACTTCATCAGAAGTTGTGCCACCCATCATTCTTGAACTAACAATAAAGTTGCCAAAGGGAGTAGCACATAAATTGACATTTAATCACCGTGCTCGAGTAGCACAGAATTATAATATAGTAGAGGATCTGGCCCAATTTCCATCCGCTATGTCGACACTTGAAGTACTGCCAAATTGCCCCTCCTAAAAGAAAGCTCTATTATTAGCAATAGATGGGAATGACCCAACAGATTCCAATCTTGTGGCCTTTAACCACAAAGGATATGAACCTTAGTTACCAGTCCAATTCGCTTTCCTTATACAAGTAAAAGGCCTCAACAAAACCATTCACCGAACAATCATTGACGAGGGCGCATCTACCTGTATAATGTCAATGAGTTGTTGGAAAACTTTAGGCTCACCACCCTTGTCGCGATCATCAATGACATTAAAAGCATTCGATGGAAGAACATACACACCATATGGGATATTAAATAAATTGCAAGTTGAATTGGGGGGCAAGACAGTAGAAATTGAAATCGAAGTTATCAATGGAAACCTCGATTACAATATCCTACTGGAAAGGCCCTAGATTTATGCTATGGCTGATGTTGTGTCAACATACTTTATAAAGATTTCATTTCCCTTCCAAGGCGGAATTACAATCGTTGACCAACTAACCTTTCTCCCCAACTATTCACAAGTTATGGGAAGCATTCCAATGATCCATGGAATCTCTCAATCACTTCAAAATGTCAGAGTAGGACTCCTAAAAGACCCTGCCTTAATGGGTAATTTTGCCCTCCCACCTCCAAGTAATCTGGTAGAAGTGGCCACAGTGAAAACTTGTAATATGGTATCTTCTACATCACCAAAGATTAATAAGATTTCCGAACATTTTGATAGCATGGATCATCGCCAGGTATTGCTACCAAGCCCCATAGAAATTTTGTAGCAACCAATTTTCTTGGCCTAGGCGGCAAACCCAAATCAACACTCATCAAGTGTTTGGATAGATAGGTCTCTAGAGTATGGTACTTCTTCCAATCCTTGGTCTCATGTACATTCTACAGACGAAAGAATCATCAGTCAATGATGATAGGAGAGGCACCATGGGAAGGTTACCACCATCATTCCCATCTTCAATAAACGACGAAGATTATTCCAATGACCTTGATCATCCTTCAGTTTTTGATTTTCTATCAAATACTATAAATACAGTGGATTCCGAGCAAAATATGTCCAATATTGAAGAAATTATCTCCATAAATATCTCAACCAAACCAAATGTTGTAGAGAATATTCATGTGATCAAATCTTTCTCTTCTTTAGAATTGGAAATATACTCTGCTCTCTTTTGTGAATTTAGTGATGTCTTTGCATGGTCATATGAAGAAATGCCAGACATTGACTCGAGCTTCGTTGAACATGAAATCAAGATGTATCTAGATGTCAAACCAATACGACAATGACTTTGACAGGTTCACCCGAGGAAAGTCGTTTCCATCAAGTCAAAAGTTGAAAAACTTTTACATGCTGGTTTCATTTACCCTGTTCCTCTAACTAGCTGGGTATCGAATATTGTTCCTATGATGAAAAAACAAGGAACAATTAGAGTGTGCGTCGATTAAAGGGATTTAAATCAAGCTTGTCTAAAGGAAAACTACCCTACACCCTTCATCGACTAGATAATTGATGAATGCATTGGATGTGAAATATTTTCATTCATGGATAGATTTTCTGGATATAATCAAATAAACATCCGCCCACAGGACCAATCGAAGGCTGCATTTATTTGTTCATGGGGCACATTCGCATACCGTAAAATACCTTTTGGTTTAAATAACGTAGGGGCAACTTTTTAGAGGGTAATGAACTACGCCTTCCATGACATCAAGCACATCGTCCAACCATATCTCAATGATTTACCGTCTCATTAGTGAAAGTGGATTGATCATCCACAGCATCTGAGAAGTATATTTCTACGTTGCCAACACTACAAGATACGACTCAATCCACACAAGTGTGTGCTTTGTTTTGTTTCTGGTCATTTACTTAGTTTCCTAGTTTCTAAGGACGGGATTCAACTCGACCCATGTAAGGTTTAGGCAGTCATCAACATGCCTCCACCTTCAAATTTGCTTTAGATTCAGAAACTCCAAGGGAAAGCAAACTTTCTGAGGAGGTTCATTCCAAATATGCCGAACTTGCTAAAGGTTATACATGTATTTTGAAAAAAGAAGTGCCCTTCAACTAGGATCAGGTTACGCAAGCTTCCTTTGACACTTTAAAGGATTCCCTAATAAAAGCATCATTAATGTACGCTCCTGACTATCAAAAGGACTTTAACCTATATCTTGCTACAACAGATACAACCATTGCAATGGTTTTAGTACAAGAAGACGACGGAATTGAACATCCAGTCTATTATCTAAGCCAAAACTTAAATGATACAGAAAGAAAGTACTCCTATGTTGAAAAGCTGGCTCTAGCAACTATTCAAGCAGTACAAATATTTCAACACTATATCCTCTTTCGCAAAACTACCATTTTGTCAGATTGCAACCCTATGACCTACATTCTGTTGCGTTAATTACTAGGGAGAAAATATTCAAAATGGATAGCCATTTTGCAAGAGTTTCATTTGGAATTCACAAAATCCAAATCAAAGAAATCTCTAGTTTTCGCAGAGTTACTATGCGACCTCCCATCATCATCCAACGATTCAACATCTAAAGCATCAATCGTGGATGAATCTCTATTTCTGATATCCTCAAGTGATCCGTGATATGGAGATATACTAATCTATCTCCAAATCCAAACCTTTAGTCCTAACACTTCTCACTTCGAGCAATGGCATACTCAATACCAAGCAAAAGACTACATGATCGTCGGTGATACACTTTACCATCGTGGTATTTGATACAATTTTGCGAAGCTGCCTCATGCATGAGGAGGCCGAGAAAGTCCTAAATGATTGTCATTTAGATGCATGTGTGGGGCATCAATCTGGTTACGCTATGGCACAAAAGATCTTATGAGTAGGTTACTTCTAGCCTACTATATCCAAATATTGCATAATCACAATGAGAAGTTGCCATGCTTATTAAATCTTTGACCGCAAAACCAGACTACCACCCGCACCGCTGCATCCAGTAGTTGTTGTTGGGCCATTCACCAAATAGGGCATAGATTTCTTGACATGTAACCCCACCTCGGCCAGGGGGCATGGGTATATCATAGTGGCAATCGACTATTTTACAAAATGGGCCGAGGCAATGCCTGCATTAAACAACAGCAGCGAAATGGCTGCTCTTTTATTTTTCAATCACGTAGTCTCTAGATTTGGTGTTTCACAAGCTGTAGTCATAGATCATGGATCACATTTTCACAATGACATGATGGTTGAATTGGCTACCAAATTAGGACTATCCCATGACAGTTCTACTCCTTATTATCTGCAAGCTAACAAACAAGTTGAGGCCATCAACAAAGTCCTGAAGTGCATGTTGCAAAGGATGATTGGAGTCCACAAATGGAATTGGAACTTAATCCTATACTCAGCCTTGTGGGAATATAGGACATTGGTGCGAAGTGTGACTGGATTTACACCCTTTCAGTTGTTGTATGGCATAGAAGCGGTCTTACCGATTCAGTGTGAAATTTCATCTCTTAAGCTCGCAATCATTCTACTTCCCAAAATTTCGGAGGAAGAGGATCATTTCTTGGAACTAATCCAATTGGATGAAACCCATCGTGATGTTGCCTTGGCTAATGAAGCTCATAGGAACGAGTCAAGGCACAATTTGACAAAAATGTCAAATCCCGTGTCTTCTCAAAAGGTGACCTGGTCTTGCTATACAATCAGGAATCCAATAAATTGGGAGCAGGTAAGTTCCAACCTTTGTGTATGGGCCCCTGCATTGTTAAAAGAGTGTTAGCAAAAGGAGCCTACGAGCTAGTAGATTACGATGGGATCCCACTATCACAACCCCGAAACAGGTTGTATATTAAGCGTTACTATGCTTGATTAAGTGTAGTAATCTCTTTATATGCTTTTATTAAGTTTTTTGTTTTTGTCAAGAGTGATCATTTTGGTTAGGTAATCCACTTTTCATTTGTTGCAGATGTCGAACCTGTTGGAACCATTCATTGGATACGCCAACGGAGTTAGTCATAGTACACGGAATCTATCTTCTGCGGCCTAGGGCATTTTTTATCCAAGCAGGGAGTTAGTGAGTTTCAGAGGGATATGTTTTGGGAAATCAACGAACAACATTGCTGAGTACAGTGCGTTGATGGAACTTCACTTTGATGCCATCGTACATGGTATATGCCGACTTGTTGTGAGGCTAGATTCACAACTCATCATCCTACAACTTACTAGAGTCTATTCCATTTGGAATCCAGCTATTTATCGTATGTTCCTAAGGGTCAGGATTTTGGAAAGGCAGTTTGATTCTATTCAATATCAACACATTTCCATAAACTTAAACACATTAAATGATTCACTAGCAAATTATGTGTTAGATAGACATTTGCAACATTTGTAAAGGAAAAAGCATTCCAATCAATATTTGCGTCAGGATCACATAACTTAACCGAAATAAAATTCCAAAAATAAAAATATATATAATTGTTTATAGTTTTTACAAAATGTTCTGTGTCCAGGACAAAATTGGTCATAAGACCCAAAAACTCAAAAATGTAGAAAAGCACCCTAGACTAATGGTGTTGGTGATAACAAGTCACTGCCTGTGTGATCATATGTAAGAGCTTAGTCCATCGACTCGGCACACCAGTGGTATGGCACTGTAATCTCAGAGGTAACTCGTTGGTCCTCACATCCTGAATACCAAGGGTGAGACCCTCGGTCTGATCCTGTAACACTTCAAGGGTCTCTGCTATGTCCAGATCGTGAAGGACAACCCTCCCTATAGCCTCTCCTATTGGAACGACAGCTACCACCATTGGGTGCACTGCTGGTCACACTAGCCCAACATCTACATACATATATGAGTTTTATTAGTCTGGATAACTTTTTAAAAAACAGAAGAATATTATAAATGCAATAAATAAAAATATTGTCAATTATTTTTACCTATAACATCCCACTGCTCGCCAAATTTGGGTCGCCTCGAAAATCCATCCCAACATATGGATACTCTACGAAGACCATCTCCTGATGGTCAAACCACTCAAAGAAGGCATCAAAGAATGAAATCTGTGACTGACCAGCATGTCTGGACATGAGATCAACCCATCTCTCCATCTGTGGTTCCCTTGGTGTTGGCAATCCAAGTGAAATGTACTATGGTTGCATCAGTGGAATCCTCTCCAAGGCGAAAGCAGTCAGAATGGAACCGTAACCAAAGTTCTTGGACCTTCCATTCTTCACCTTGGAAAGATGTTCTTTTATAACTGGAAGTACTGCATCACACTAGTTGAATACCTTTGGTTCAAGGCATTCCAGGGCGTACTGCATATAAGACCTATTGGCCAAATGAAGAGCCACGCTACTAGCCAATCTAGAAAAGGTGAATAAAATAGTCCTCAAGGAATGACCAGTGACATCTCAAATACTGATCTTGCCATCCCTGCTCGGCTGAGATCCATCTCTACAAAATTGGTGAATATAATCCCTCACGGATTCACCCCCATGAGTGGATCCTGATAGTGAGAGAGGGGCATCATGCCTCAATAACCCAGTCAAAAAGTAGATATCCTCAACTATCAAAGGCATGGATTTTCCTCTAATCTGGAAATCTTGGTTGGTCGGATCCCATGCGTCGAGAAGATATTGCAACAAATTGATTTGTTGCGTCATGCTAGATATGTAGAAGAATTTGAGCAAGCCACAGTTTTGCAACGCAGTAACCGTACTCAAATCATGTAAGGTAATCATATCCTCTTCTTCATGCTCGCGTTCATGCCATGTAACGACCATCTTGATATGATGAATCTATGAAACACCAACAAGAGATGAATTAGAATCTTGATTTGGGCAAAAAAAGGGAAAAATTTCATGAGAAAACACTACATAAACTTTCCCTCCTGTGCCCATCGCACCTTACCTATGTACAGGGTGAGATACGTACTAACTGGACAATGGCGAGCTCAGTATGCATCACACTTTTCGATGCATACTAGGTGCAATGGGGAGAAAACGAATTGTTCAAACCCCTGGGGCCCATGAGAACAAGAAAAGTTGCTCAGAATCAGAAAAGGAAGGAATGCAATTGAAGAGCTCAGGGTTAGCTCCTACCTAGTCCAAAAAACACAGAAAATATTCCACTGGATCTCCCGAAATTAGCTGATGAAATTCAAGGGGGAAAACACCTCCAAAGCTCCAACAATCCCAAATTTGAATGAAATGATAAAAATGAGAGGTAAAACTGCTTTTATGTTACTATTGATGTAATTCAAGTAAGATGTTAGCTTTTAACTCATTTTTCAAGCATGTATTTGCATTTCTAATCAATTTGATGGAGTAACTGAATAGGTTGTATGACCGTCGAAAGAATACAATGTTAATGGTAAATTGAACGTCTCTTTCTATTATCATGAGTAGTGTTACTGCAAGGTTCAAGATCGTTAAAAAATAAACTCACCACTGAGCATAGTTTCTAAAAGATTCAAGCTCATTAAAAAAATGAATCCACCCTCGGTAAATAACCTTTATGATTGCATTGCTATCTGCCTTTTGAGCCTTGGTCATGTTCTTACCGTCACCTTCACTCTTTTACCCGATCATGCGCCTCCACTTGATTGTTTACCCTTTTGACGAACAATTGCGATGAGTGATTCTATTAGCCGCCCTCGTTACACTGCCGTGTTTGAGAAATTCCAAACTTACCTGGAACTAGTTGCTACCTGGATAAAACACTCATTCCTCAAAAATGAGTCTCTTTTAAGCTCTTTTTAGACTCGTAAAATATGAAAAGATTGTCGAGCTACTAGCCTTTCCATATTGTTAAAGTAAAGGGAAGTGCCATTCCTCCTCTACATTTTAATCTTTTTGTACCTGAGGGATAATTATACAAAAAGATTGAGCGCTTGTCTTTGTCGGCTCGCTAAAACTCTCAAAAAGTCATCCCTTTCGTATTATCTTATACTTTTTCGGACTTAAGGGATTATGCGACGAAAAAGGACTATTGGAGTTTCCTTTCTGTCTCTTTTCAGACTCTCTAAAAATTAAAAGGACTGAGTTATCTTTGTCATTAAACTCATTAAAACAATAGCGACAAGCTTGTCCATCCGGACAAGAGCAAGTTTCACTGTTGCTAGGCTCGCTGAAACATAGCGACAAGTTTGCCCGAAGGGAAAATTATAGAACAAGAAAATGTTATCCTCCTCAAGCTTGACAAAAATAAATAGGTATTGGTCAGCAATGTCCGGGGAAAAAGGGAAGAAAACTTGAAGAACTTCATTGGTAGTAGGTCGCTCTTGAACATGACACTTTCACTCCATCACCATGATTGAGTCGGGTTGGGTTATTCCGTTCACCATCACCATTGGTCCTCTGTACCATCCATGGGGTTAACACTACCAATCCATCTCAGTGTCACTCATATGTTCAAGAGAAGTCATTCAGAGAATTCACCAACCCAGCTAATGCCTCATCCACTACAATGTCTTCACTCTCCATTTTTCATGACCACCATTCCTGAACCTTGTATCATCAGATCGTTTTCACCTCCATAAAATCGTTTGCTTCATTTCATTTCATAGATGTGGGATTCGTTAAGGCCCTCCTATGATGGGTAAATTCTTGTCAAAATTAGCTCATTATCCAAGAAGTTGACTTAGGAACAACCCTTTCAGTACTTTGAAGCTTGCATGCCTCAATGGAAAGTTTCTCACTTCTGGCGACAGGTTTACATCAATGGCCTTCGACTGAAAGATTTTGCATGGTGGCCAATGTTAGATACTATATTCACACCATGTGAATTGTATTGTAGTACCTTGAGGGTCATTATCATTATCGGTGATTCCTCTCGCGCCTGTTAACATCTTACATCATTGGCTGGTAATCAGGCGATGTCTTTCCATGTTCAACTTTGGAACATCTTTTCACATGGATCAACTTGTACATTGGGTAAAGATTGAACAAGTTTAAAGACCTTGGATCTAGTTTCATCCATCTAGGCTACGATATATTCAGGAAAATAAAGACATCAAATGTAAACCATAGCTGCACAGATGATCATCTGAGCTAAGGGATGACTCTACAAGAATCATCTGTCTGCAGCATAGACGGTTGTCTGTCCTATGCACATAAAATTAAATTTATAAACCTGAGCATGGGAATGCCCGCCTCAGCTAGATCATGAAAATAATGTGAAGATAATGTATTGTATTGTATTTTATTCAGGTCACCTTCCAGTTCCAAAAACCTTGGATCCTCATGATAAAGGATTTCACCCGACATCAAAAGAATTACGACCTCATGCTTTATGGGGCAATTGTTATAGACATATTTGGGCACTACAGCCCCAATCATAGATGTCGATAAAACAAGTGCTCTTAAACCCGTAAAAGTTTTGTTCCACACCCTAAAAGATCAAGGTCAACTGATTACATCATTTCCCAAAATTTCTCCCTAAAAAACCACTAAGAACTAGTCAAAACTAAACCATACAGACTAGTCAGTGCTAAGGGTGTGATGCATACTGGCTATTACAATGGCTAGGTGTGATGCATACTAAAAGAGCCTTCTGTAGGGTGTGATGGGTGAGAGTAGACAAATGGTAGAGATAGTTTGCTAAGTGGAAACCCAGAGAATCTTCTAGAAACTTCTCATATGACACTTGCCTCTCTAAATTTGCCAAGGGATGAGTAAGAGATCATGAAATCTCCAAGTGAAACCAATAAATATCAGTGAAATGACACTAATCAAAAACCAAAAAGATGGCTCACCTCTCTGCAAATATCTATAAATGGATCCCTCATCCTAGAGATCTAGAGCCTGGAATTTTGTAATTTCTAAGGAAATGTTGTTGGTTTCCCTTTGAGACATTGTATTGTTGGGTGATCTTGCTTTTCATGAGGTGAAGAGGGCTTTCATGCTAGGAGGATGATGCTAGATTAGACAGCTGGGTTGTAATCCTCTCTTCTACTTCTACTATCAATAAATTTATTTGAGTTTTCCTCCATATACTTGTGCATTTGTGAATCTTGTATTTGTGAATGCAATTGTATGGTTAATGTACTTCTGATTCTGCATTGTTTATGGTATTATAGATCTCTATGCTTTGATGGTGTTTTGTTGCTTTGCCTCTACAGGTGTTCTTTAAAGCGAGACAAGTGAGAAAGGAGTGACACGCTCTATCAAAGGAGAGAGGAAACAAGAAAGTTTCCAAGTGAAAAATTAAGGTTTGTGTTCTCTGCTTCTCTCTTATCTATCACACATAAAGGAAAACACAAGTTAGTTTCAATTGTTTGTTTGTATGATAACTACTCGTCTTAGTGAGACTAGCAGATAAAATAGACACTAGTTTTCCCAGAAACAGGGGGTGGGGGGGGGGAGTGTAAATTATAAATTTTGTATAACTTCCAAGCCTTATACATTTTCAGTCGCATTCAACAATAGATTCCAAACATTCAGTAGAAGATCCAGTAGCAGATTTAGCAGTAGATTTAGCAGCAGATGCAACAACAATGAAAGATTCACTTTTTCGACTTCATCCACCATTTTCAGAGCCAAGTGAAGAAGACTATGATCAGAATTTTGCAGCCACACATGCACAACTCTCATCCATTTTTGAAAGGGTAAGTTGAGGTATGATATTTTCTAACTTTTAACCATTTAATTCCTTGAAATCTAGGATGATAATTTTTGGAAAAAACTTCCTTTCCTCATTTCATAAAATTTCCAAAACCATCAGTTTCGGGGGGAGGATACATTTACATTCATATTTTTCCATATTCATATATCACATTCTAAAACCCACATACCTTCAAAATGTATTCATTATTACATAAGCATATAAATGGCTTTGTAAAAAGTACTTAAAATCTAACAGGATGCAACACAATCATGGTTGTTACACAAGAACCAACCATGATGCATTCCAACAAAAATACTTTGCAATAAAAAACACATTATCGTTATGCAAAGATCATACATTTAATTTGAATGAAACAAACAAAATACGGTTGAAACACAAGAACCAACCAAGTTTCAATTCAACAAACACACTTTGCAAAAGCTATGTAAATAATATCATGCAAAGTTTAAGCCAAAACTCAAGTATCAAAAGTAATGTAATAGATTGCATGAGGACATGCAATACCTTTAGTTTTGGGGTATGTTGCGCCTAAGAATTATCCTTAAAATACATCCACTTTCACTCCATTCAACATCCACTTTCTCTCTATTCACACATTTTCTCACCTCTATTCCACCACCATGTCATCACATTAGTTTCACTTTCATCATTAAATGGGTTATCATTGTGTTTTCCATAACATTATTAATTCTTAGAATTTTTAAGTGAATTTGTGGTTAAAATTTATAAAATAATATCCATATACTTATACCTAACAATTAGAATGAGTTTGTTGACATGTGTATGTGCAAAGGAAGTTGCTAAGGCAGCCTTATGTGGCACTCTATGTTCAAATTCGAATTTGAGGAGATCATGGAGGATGGGGTTATGTGTCACCATTAGTTGAGAAATATGTGGATTTGAAGAGGGAATAGTGGATCATCATTATGAGTTTTTTTATCTCATCTTGTTGAATAAACATGAGTGTTATCTCCTTCATTTGTAATCTTATTTTTTTTAGAATTTGGAAACCTAGTCCTTCATTTGTAATTTTAGATTTTAGGATCATTGTAATGGAGATTTAGAATCTATTGGAATGTATAACTTGGAGCTTGTGATTGCAATTTTCAATTGATGATAAATAAAGTGTTTTGGATTTTCTTCTACATTTGACTTCTTTCTAGGTGTGCTTGTGGAGCTACAGAGGGCCCCCATTGCCTCACTTGCATAATTGTTTGGTATAGTAAGATTTCATTTATGTTTTTAATTTCATTAGTTTAAAGATCTTGATGTTGGGAATATAAATGAATAGTCTCTTGTAAGAGTGCTTTAATATTTCATATAATCATTTTGAATTATGTTTAAATGCCTTCGTTTCTTAGTTTATTGATTAAGATGGTTAGAAATATTAATGAATAGTCTCCTATAAGGGAGCTTCAATATTTCTTACACTTGTCATAATGTCTTTTAATTTTTAGATTTCATTTTGTCAAATGACTAAATAGGTCTTGGAGATCCCAATGAAAGACCTCCTATAAGGGAGATTTGGCATTTCTTCACCTAGCTTAGTTTAGTTGTCTCTAAGTCCATATATATTGGATGATCCTCGAAGTTTACTTACCTAGATTGATAGTAAATAAAACTCTAATTTGCATCCGCATTTTAGACCCAACATCCATCTAACAGATCTTTAATATAACAATTAGATTTAAAAAATTCAAATTTAAGATCTTGATATGTAATCATGGATATAGAAATCAAGTTCTTTGTTACACTAGGCACATACATGATATTATAAATTTGTCTTACAAACCATTAGGTAAAATGACAGAAAATTTTCCACACCCTTTGATCTAATGACTTCTATCATCACCTAGGTAGATTTATGCTCTGTCTTTGATTTCTTTAAAATATTTGAACCATTGCTTGTTCCCCATCATATGTGTTGATGCTCCCAAATTTACATACCAGATCTCTACATCAACATTCTCATCAAAGTCTATCATGAACAATCTGAAGTTCTACACGTGATTATCATTTGCGAGATGACCTCCATGTTGTTTATGCTTCTACTACTGTTCATGATATATCTTCTTCCTGCACTCCTTAGCTATATGACCAACTTTTTCACAATAAAAACATTTAATTTCAAATTTGTTTCTATTTGGATACATACCTTGAGTCTGATTTGGTCTTTTCTATGAGTTTCCTCCGTTATGTTGTTGCGGATTTCCTTTTCCTTTGAAGAAGTTCTTTTTCACCATCAATGCAAGATCTGCGCTCTGAGGCTTTAGAGTCAATCTTCTTTCTTCTTCTTGCATTAATATTCCTATCAGTTCTTCAAACTTTGGGATTTTATCTCTCGTGTTTATCCCAGTGATAAACATTTGGTAGTCATTGATCACACCATTCATGGTAATGGTTACTAGATCTATATCTGCAACCATATCACCAATGTCTACCAATTTGTTCTTCAGATATTTGATCGTTGCTATGAAGGAAGAAACTATTTCATTTTCCTCCATCTTTAGGGATAAGATCTTGCTCTTTAGGAATAGAAGAAGATTTGTATTCCTGATCTCATAAAAATCCTTCAAAATTCCCCAAAATTCGCTTGCTGATTTACATTCTCTGATATGTGGTATGAAGTAGTCTTTCACTGACATCTTCAACAACGTCCTTGATTTATCTTCTCACTTCTCCCAGTCTGGGATAGATGTTAATCTAGTTGTTGGCTTCTGCTCATCCCCATTTGCAATTGTCCAAGCACTATGCACTTCTAGGAGAGTCTGCATCTCGAATTTCCAATTCGCATAATAATAGAGCTTGTTATGCTCGTTCAAGTATGCTTCAATCATTTAATTATTCATCTTGGCGATTAAAAAAAAATTGACAAATAGAAAAATATATATGTTAGATTTACACTAGGTTTATGTCAAAGACAGAAATTGCCGATCTCTGCGAGTCTGATTTATGGTATTTTCAACAGTCTCTAGCACTGGTTGATCCCTTGCAGTCTGCGCACCCTCTCCATGTATAAGGTCATCGTAGCCTTATCTCAACAGATCTTGGCCTCCACGTAGCCTTCTCACGATAGCCACCATAGCCTATTTTTTTTTCTATTTGTACAATTGGCATGATTTAGCACCATGGATTTGCATAGGTCATCGTGACTATCCAGGATTATCTAGCGACAGTCATCCAAAATGAAATGAATGGAAGTCTCACAATGGGATCGACGTGATTAGCCCTCAAAACCATGCGATGATTTTGCCTCAAGCGTGCCTTTCAAATCTTTCACTCAGCATACAGGTTCCTCCGACTTGTAGCTCTGATACCATGTTAAAAAGTGATGTTTGAATTAATAAAAAAAAACCCCCTGGTCAGCTCTACAAAAGAGAGTCTAAACTAGGAGAGTTTGGATTTGCAATATGCTCTACATCGTCCATGTACATCACACATTAAATACCACACACAGTTTTAGGGAAGTTAGAACCACACCCTAAGAGATAGAAACTTATTCCTATCCTGAGGCACTGCGAACCAATTCACTATTCTAGGATATTGTCCATTATCTCTAATAGGAATATGTTTTTGAAGTTATTGTGAAGCATGGACAACTAAATGTGGGACCAGACCATTTATCACACATCGAAATAAGGGAAGAGACCACTAATTTGGAGGAAGGATTTCCTGATGCACAACTATTTGCTGTGCGCATCACAGATGGTCATTTTGAGGATATAATACACTTCCTAACGACAGGAATTGCCCCAGAGGGATACACCGTCCAACATGACGAGTTAGTGGTGCATGTGGCAAATTTTTCTATAATTATTGGGCATCTGTACAAAATGGGGTTTGACGATATATTGCGATGATATGTACCTGTTTGAAAGAAGAAACATCCTCATAGATGCTCACGAGGGTGCTGCGGGAGGAAATTATGTAGGGAGAGCGACCACGCAGAAGATTCTCCTTGCAGGGTTGTGGTGGCCAACCCTCCATCAAGACTTAAAAGTGTACTAAAAGGCGTATGATGTAGGTCAAAGGACTGGAAGGCCATCGCAGAGGGATGATATGCCTTTGAATCCATAGATGACATTGCAATCCTTTGAGAAATGGGTGATAGATTTTTTGGGACCCATTCAACCCCAAGGAAAGATAGGAGCGAGGTACATTATCACCGCGATGGAGTATTTGACTCGTTGGGTGGAGGCACAGCTTGTGAAGGATTGTATAGGCATGACCACTACAAAATTCCTCTTTGATTATGTACTAACGCAATTTGGCTGTCCAAAGATCTTGATGACTAATCACAGTACGCATTTTCTAAATGAGACGATCAACGCGCTAATAGAGGAATTTCAGGTATATCACCAGAAGAGCAGGCCATATCACTGGAAACCTAATGGGATGGTGGAAGCATTCAATAAAGTGCTAGAGAACATGTTGACCAAGGTTTGCAATGGTTAGTGAATTGATTGGGACCTATGCATAACTATAGTACTATGGGCTTATCTGACGACATGTAAGAAGTTGACTGGACAAACTCCCTTTAGGCTTGTTTATGGTGTTGAAGAGGTAATGCGTATGGAATATATTGTGCCTAGTCTGTGCATAGCAGTGCTCACAGGTATGATGGATCATGGAGCCCTGGAGGAAAGGCTCGTACAACTAGATGATTTTGAGGAAGAAAGATTTCTAGATGGATTTCACCAACAGGTCCAAAAGCAGCGCGAAAAGGCATGGCATGATCCACACATTAAGTTGCACACCTTTAAGATAAATGACCTGGTTTTGTTATATGATAGTAAGTTTGCTAAATTTCCAGGGAAATTTAGAATGCACTAGTTAGGGCCCTATGTCATTAAGGAGATTACCAATGGAGAAGTGGTACAACTAGTCAAATTGAATGGATATCCCTTCCCATGAAAGGTGAATGGAAGTTGATTGAAGCCATACACAGGCAGTCTAGCCGTGTGACTAGATAAAGGTAGCACAGTCTTAGTGCTCTAGGAAGCTGAAAGGAGGCACAAGACTATAAACTACATTGCACGATTGGAGGGTAGTGTGAAGCAAGGAAGTGTCACAGGGTTCGTGGCAGCGTCAAGGGAGTTGCGCTACCCATGGAGAAATCACGCAGGTCGGCCAGAAAGTGATCGTTAGAGCCATTGTTCATGATTTGATAGTAGAAGTGTGGCCAAATGGAGGGGGTGGCCGGAATTTAAGATAAAATTTATGGCTCAAATCCTTGAAAATCTGTTGCCAATCTGACATTAATGAACCGAATTTGGGGAGAATGGTCGGATTTGAATTCGAAATGCCCTATAAATAACAAGTGGTTTTCCAACAAAAAACACTTGGCATTTTCATAATTGAGTTGTTGAGATTTCAGGCACTCATGAACCGAGAATTATTTGAGGCTTTGAAAGAGACTCTAGCATTTGGAAACCTACTAGAGATGTAGCGAGCACTGTTAGAAAGTGTTATGTCAGTACCCACAGACATTATAAATACCGAATAAGTAGCAAAGGATTCAACGCCATAAATGGAGATAGAGGCAGAAGTAGATGCTCCAGAAGTGGTTGAAGTATTAGCAGAAGTCCCTAAATCACTAAGGATGCCAAGACCAAAGCCGACCATAACCAAGGAATATGTCAAGGCTAAAAAGGGAAAGTAGCCTGCCATACCTGTGCATGCATCACCAAGGAGAAACCCACCAAAACCCACCGATGAAGACATCCCAATGGACGATGAGGATGTGGGAGTTGAAGTAGAGTAGGTTGAAGCCCAGGGTGCAGACCATATTACTCGATTTCCTGAGTATGTACCTTCGCATAAACCCAATACCAAGGTGCTGAAAGACATTGACAAAAGAAAGACCCACTTGAAAATCCCTCTGCTGCCGGATGATATTGTTTTCGACGGACCATGCTTGGCGTGGGTACTGCTGCTAAAACTTGAGGACTAGGACTTGGCCAACCACGAGAAGTTTCCACACCTGGTGACTGAGCAATTGACGCACCACATCATTAATAGAACACTAGAATGACCGCATTGGAGCCACGAAGGTGACTCTGAGGAGTAAACAAGGTAGGGTTGCTTAACCTTCTTTGGGTGTCACACTACAACTGCACCTCGGTGACAGTATTGGTCATCAAGCAACTGTTGTGCATTGTGCATGATGGGTGTCTGTGGCTGGAGGAGCCAATACCCATCACAAATAGGTTTATTCATAGGATAATGTGATTGTCATATATAGGGGAGAATTCGATCGTGATATTTCACAGAAAAGGTAGTGAGAAAAGCCTTGTAGAATCCATGAAAGAAAAATTTAAATTGGTGCAGAAGTTGCGTGGATATGCTATATCCAACATCTGTGACCCTACTATAAAGGTAGCCATGCAGATCTTTGCAAAGAAAGTGATGAGGAATTGTCATGCTGATGAGGTTTCGGTAGCTGTCGTTGCACTAGTAGCCTAGTGTGCTGAAGGAGTCCAGTCAGACTTCCTTCACGGTGAGTTCCTAGCGAACTACCACGAAGCATAGGAGCTAAGCAAGACATTCCACTATGTGTGGCTCTTGCTGTCAATTGTGCTGGTAGCATGGGAGCTGTCAGAGGATAGTCAATTCCCTTTGGTCGTGCCAGAGCTCCCAGAAGCAGTGAAGTATGGTTTGATGTGGGCGAACAAGGATGTGCACCGAGTCAAGGACAACAATATCTTCTGGATCTTGATGGAGATGAACATTCACATGGCTATCAATTGCAAACCACAGTTGTCTCCTATGGTGTACACCAACCTATAGGGCTACATAGAATTTAAAGCCAACTTCCATCATGTATACATCACGACGTTGAAGGACCTTGCGCAGAAATGGTACGACTTGCCATATTTGGTAATAGATGACACCATTGATGCAATGCTTGATCAATGGCCAGCAGTGTGGTGCTCTACAACAAACTTAGCGGTGGGAGGAATCAATTTCATCACACAAAAGAAGAAGGAGGAGGCCAAGCTTAAGATGACACAGTTGGCTGAGAAGAGGAAAAAGGAGGCCACTGATAAGGCCTAGGTGGAGCGCGACGCCGCGCAACAAACAACAAAGAAAATAGGTGGGACAGAGCGAGTGTTATAAACATTTTTGGACACTGCAACCCCAATCATAAATGTCCATAAACTAAGGGCTCCTAAGTCCCTAAAAGTGTTGCTTCACTACCTAAAGGAACAAGGTCAGTTGATTACATCATCTCCCAAAATTTCTCCAGAGAAAACTGCTCAGAACTAGTCAAAACTAGACCATACAAAATGCCCAGTGCAGAGGGTGCGATGCATACTACCTTCCCAGTGTAACAGGTGCGATGCATACTGGATGGCCCCTCTGTAGGGTACGATGGGCAAGAATGGACAACTGGAAGAGACAGTTTGTGAGGTGGAGGATCATAGAATCTTCCAGGAACTTCCCCTCTGACACTTGCCTCTCTGATTTCGCCCAGGGATGAGTAAGATATCATCAATCTCCAAGTGGAATCAAGAACTATCAGAGAGAGGACACTAATAAAAATCCTAGAAGCTAACTCACCCTCCTACAATCATCTATATATGGATCCCTCATCACAAAGATCCAGAGGCTGGAATCTTGCATCTTGTACAGAAGTGTTGTTCGTTTTCTGGTGTAACATCATAGTGTTGGGTGATCTAAGCTTTACTTGAGGTGAAGAAGGGATTTCTTGCTGATGTTGGGTCAGAACAATTGGTTGTAATTCTCTTGCTATTCTTGATATTAATAATTCTATTCAAGTTTTTCTCCACATTCTTGTATGTTTGATTGTATATGCATTTGTGTGGTCAATATATATCTGGTCATGTGTTGTTTATGAATATATATCTCTGTTCTTCGATGGTACTATGCTGCTTTGATTCCACAAGTGCTCTTTGAACCTAGGCAAATGAAGAAGAAGTGGAAAAGGCCTATCGGGAAGGAGAGGAACCAGGCAAGGAACCAAGCGCAAGACTAAGGTTGGTGTCCTTTGTTCCGCTCTTATCTATTTTTCATAAAGGAAAGAAAAAGTAGTTTTAACTTGTTTGTTTCTAAGATAGCTACCAGTCTTAGTGGGAATAGCAGCTTCGAGTGGACACTATTCCCGGTAACTAAATGGTGACTCCGATGGGGAGCGAATAGATTGTTTTCTAGTCTATTTTTGTTTGTTTTATAAACTTACAGATGGAGCCTAAAGTCAAGCCAGCTAGCCATCGAACTGCATTTGCTATGCAAGTGCAAAGTATATCAACACTACTTCAGTCTATCTCTGGGTTTTGTTTATAAATTGAACAATCGATCTACAAACACTCTATTTGCCCTAAGTGGTGGCTCTGGTAACCTCCTTAGATCAACCCCTGTGATTTATATTTACTGAATATCACTTACTTGGCCTAAATCCATGAACTTAACTGCAAATTGTGAGCAATGACTAGATAAAAGTCTCGCACTGGTGCCATTGCACCCTCTCTTCAAGGAAGTTTGTATGCATCGCACCTCCCGTGTGTAGTAGGTGAGATGCATACTGGATTCCTTGTGTGACAGGTGCGATGGTCAGGGAAGGTTAATTTTACCTTCAGACTTTGGTTTTTTTTCACTCTTTTCAGCTCTATTAAGGAGTTTTGCTATCTGTGGTCAGTATATCTCTGTGGAAACCCTCTTCTCTTCCATCATTCTACCTCCATTGTGCAAAGAACTGTAAGTTTTTTTTATGTATTGTGCGCCATTTTCAGTTCTCTTTTACAAAGAAGTAGCATAATCAGACTGTCGTTTCTTGATCTGAAAGTGTCGCAAGTGTCATTTTTAGTTGTAGAAGAGAATCCCCTTGTTCTGGATAGTCAATTATATTGTTACTCTTGTATGTGATTTGAATTAGTAGTTTTTAAAGTGTCTAAAATAGTTTTCATTTCGAAACGCAAAGTGTCATCCTTATCTTCACTTCGTTTTGAAAAGAAATTTGTTAATATTGTCGCTTTGAAAAGATAGTTAAAATTTGCACTTGGCTTTCTTCTTATCATTCACACATTAAGAAGGCTGAAAACAAATACATGCATGTGCATTTGCATTTAGACTTCTTGGTTTGATTTAGGACAGTGCATTTAGTGTGCTCTGTGCTCTTTGTTCAAAGACCGTTAGTTCTCTTTCCTTAGTAGCTAGGATTTTCATTGCATACGAAGATTAAATGATTGTTTATCATCTTAGACTGCATTTTAGGAATTGTATATACACATCATGCGGTGAACCTAAAAGGAAAATTTTTGAACAAGATCAACTGTAAAATAAATTTAATGAATCTAAAAATGCTTTGGAACCTAACGCACAACATCTAGAAGTCTAGGCTAGAGACGTATTACGGCGTCGTAAAGCCTAGTAACTATCGCTTTCACTGTTGATTGGGTGATTCCTCCTCTTTGAGACGACAAGTGCCAGTACCGACTTGTGCTCCCACGTACTGTCGAGTATATGTTGGGAGACCACAATAGGCTATATCCTTTATCCTTAGGAAGCCATGTCTGCCACCCTATCGATCGCAATGCATTGAACACAGCATTCGGGAAGATTGACTGTCGTACCATAAAAATTATTATGCAGTTTTGTGATTGGTTTGGTAAACCATCTATCTAGATTTCCAAAGTAGTCTCTTTCGTTCCTTTTCAGAATCCTTAAAAGAAAAGGTCTATCTGAGCACTTGTCACTTCAAGCTCATTAAAAATCAAAGGCAACTAGAGTCATCTTTTGTTTTTCCTTGACTCTTAAAAACTGAAAAAGCAAGTTGTGTCAAAGCGTCTAAAATTTATTTTAATCGAAATAACATCACAAGTTCCCTCGTTGGTCTTTAGGTTGAGAAAATGGAGTCTACGAACCAAGGATTTCCCCTTGGAGGAAATCCTAGTCCTTTCTCCTCTTGGGGAGATGTTGGTGCACCCCATATGGCCACATTGTCCTTCCAGGGTTGACGATTGGCTTGCCCATATGGCTCTTCTCTACCTCCGTTGTTCAGAATACCACAATTCCTGAACAATCAAGTCAGCAACTAGATGATACTAGAGTTACCCCCCAACCTTCTACTTCATCCGTTTCTCCCTCTCCTCATTCATCTTCGCTTGATGAAGCTGGTAAAGCTAAAGGTCAAGTAACTGAGAAGAAGAAGAAGCAGAAAGAGAAAAAAGAAAAGAAGAAGAAAGATCCAAAAGTGAAAGGGGGCAACCATGCATCGTCTAGCAAAAATCCTCACACCGCACCGTCTAAACCGAAATCTCCATGTGTCATTTGCAAAGGAGACCACTATCATCGAGATTTTCCTTGAATCCCTCAGATCTTAAGGGACTAGTCTCCTCGTTTGCACAATCTGGTGTCATCAACCTTTGATGATCATGTTGAAAGTACACCGTCAACTAGTGAAAGCAAAGTATCCAGACAGAAAAGGAATCGCAAATTTCCTTGTAAAATGTGTGAAGGTGATCATGTCATCCACCATTCTCCCTTCTTAAATGAAGCTAAAAGAGTTTTGGATGACAGTCCTGCTTCACTGCTACGACTCCCTCTTGGATACAAGAAACTCTTTCCGAGTCCATCGCTAGTTGAAAAACCGACTGACATACCATTGTGGTCGGTCGAAGCATCTATAGTTGAAGATAAACACTCTAAATCCATACCAGACTAAAGTCAAAAGGTCGAGGCAGCAGCTGACCCGGTCTTGTCTTCAGAAGGTCTATCTTCAGAGGATACAGTCACTGAAGAGAAAGAGAACGACACCGTTCAAATTCTTTTCATAAACATAGACTCTGATGAACTTGGGGGTAGTCTACCCATTCCTTTACCGCAGGAAGGAAGTTCATCAGAGTCGTATTTAGACGTCTATTCGGTCCCACCTCCAAGCGACCTAGTCGTTTCCTTCGATTGGAATCTACTAGGCAGACCCCGTTTACCGACTAGTGTACCATTCTGAATCATTGTACAAGCTTACATAATGGTCATGGCTGGTACCATCATAGATGAAGGGGCTTCTATGAGTATCCTTTCCTCAACTGCTTGGAAAGCGCTTGGTTCGCCATCACTTCTGCCTGAAATGAGAAATCTGACAGGCTTTGACAAAGGGACTAGTCGACCGTTAAGGATCCTTCCCAATGTGCCCATTACTTTGAGAAGGAAAACCGTTCATATGAACGTGATGTTAGTCCAAGGACCCATAGATTATAATCTACTCCTTGGTCATGACTATATTTATTGCATGGGAGCCATTGTCTCCTCACTCTTTAGAGTAATGTGTTTTCCGCATGAAGGCAGAGTGGTCAAGCTCATAGACCAGCTGTCATTCCCCATCTCACACATAGCAAATAGTCAAATAACATCCCTAAATGGTCTTTTCATGTAGGGAATGTCTCATCAATCCCTAGTCCGTCCACCTGATGAGCGCGATCGATTCGGGAGGATATGACTGAAACCCAGGAGGCATGCACCCTGGCCTGCTTCGGTAGGGAAACTCTAGGTATAAAGTAGGTTTCTGCGGAGGAAACTGACTGGTCCGACACTCGTCCTTATAGGAAAAGGGAGTTAGACCAGAATAAGATTCCCTCATCAAGGTTAGGAGGTTGGGATTTAGAACCACCCTAGTCTAGATGGACTAAGCGAGGAAGTGTTTCTATCTATAGTGTGGATGGAAACTATCTTGTGAAAGCAGGAACTTCTATATGGTAACCTGGAAATTTTTCATTATACCTGGGGAAATGCAAACCTTTTTGCATGCAAGCGAAGAGTGACCATTTATTGGTAGTTTCCTAACTTGCATAAAGAAAGGATCCCGGGCAAAGCTTTAAAAGGTGCAAGCTCAATAGAAAATGGCATCTGAGATGAGATATCCTTATTATATGACTGGCACGAGCGGTTTTTTTGCGGAGTTCAAGCTCGTTAAAAATTAAACATAAGCAATGAGCAAATATTTCCCCCATATTTTAAGCTCATTAAAAAATGAACCGATCTTCGGTAATAACCATTGTGAATGGATTATCATCAGCTTTTGAGCCTTGGTCTTGTTCTCATCATCCCCTCCCCTCTGTTTTAGCCGATCATATGCCTCCATTTGATTGTTTACCCTTTTGAGGAACATTTGTGAAGAGTGATTCTATTAGCCATCCTTATGACACTGTTGTGATTGGAAAATTCCAAACCTTACTTGGAATTACCTGCTACCCGAAATCATCACTCGTTCCTCAAAAAACGAGTCCCCTTTAAGCTCTTTTCAACTGACTCGTAAAATATGAAAAGATTGCCGAGCAATTAGCCTCTCCAGCTCATTAAAGTCATCAAAAGTGCTATCCCTCCTCTAGATTTTAATCTTTTTGGACTTGAGGGATTATTACACAAAAAGATCAAGTGCTTGTCTTATTCGGCTCGTTAAAACTATCGAAAATTCATCCCTTTCATATTATTTTACGCTTTTTTCGGACTTAAGGGATTATATGATGAAAAAGAATCATTGGAGTTTCATTTCCATCTCTTTTTCAGACTCTCTAAAAATGAAAAAGGACCGATTTATCATTCTCGTTAAACTTGTTAAAACCAATAGCGACAAACTTGTCCAAATGGACGAGAACGAGTTTCAATGTCACTAGGCTCATTAAAACATAGCGATGGGTTCGCGCCGACGGGCAGATTATAGAAAAAGCATATGTTATCCTCCTCAAGCTTGACAAAAATAAAGAGGTACTGGTCAGCAATGACTGGGGAAAATTGGGAAGAAAACTTGAAAAAACTTTATTGGTAGCAAGTCGCTCTTGAACATGACACTTTCACTCCGTCTAAGTCGGGTTGGGTTATTCCATTCACCGGACATAATACCATTGGTCCGTCACACCATCCATCTTTGGTTTAACACTACCAATCTATTGTCAAGTGTCGCCGATATGTTCAAGAGAAGTCGCTCAGAGAATTCACCTGTGTCTCATCTACTGCAATACATTCACGCTCCATTCTTTCATGAGTGCCACCCTGAACCCTGTATCATCATATCGTTTTCACCTCCAAAATCATTTGCTCCGTTCCGTGTCGTATATGTGGGATTCATTAAGGCCCTCCTACGACGAGTCACTTCTTGTCGACATCAACTCATTATCCAAAAAGTCGACCTAGGAACAACCCTTTTTAGTTCTTTGAAGCTTGCATGCCTCAATGGCAAGTTTCTCACTTTCGGCGACAGGTTTTACATCAATGGCCTTCGACCGGAAGATTTTGTGTGGTGTTCGACGCCAAGTCCTTTTTTCACACCACGTGAATTGTACCGTAGTACCTTGAGGATCATTGTCATTATTGGTGATCCCTCTCGTGCCTGTTAAGAGCTTACAACATTCGTTGGTAATCAGGCGATGTCTTTCCATGTTCAACTCCAGAACATCTTTTACATGGATCGACTTGTACTTCGAGTGAAGATTGAACGAGTTTTGAAGACCCCGGATCTAGTTTCATCCATCCGGGCTACGATATATTCAGGAATATAAAGACATCAAATGTACATCATTTCCAAACAGATGATCATCCAAATCAAAGGATGATGACACCGTCCGAATCATCATTCTGCCACACAGACAGTTGTCTGTCATATGTACATGAAAATGAATTTATAAAGCTAAGCATGGGAATGGCCACCTTAGCTAGATCATGAAAAATATTATGAAGATAATGTATTGTATTTTATCTTATTACAGGTCACCTCCCAGCTCGAAAAAACTTTGGATCCTCATGATAAAGCATTTCACCTGACATCAAAAGATTAATGACCTCATGCTTTAG
>APFE030730179.1:48573-68899 GCA_000404065.3 Pinus taeda
AACCAAGCAAGGAACCAAGCACAAGACTGAGGTTGGTGTCCTTTGTTCCGCTCTTATCTATTTTTCATAAAGGAAATCGAAAGTAGTTTTAACTTGTTTGTTTCTAAGATAGCTACTAGTCTTAGTGGGAATAACAGCTCCGAGTGGACACTATTCCCGGTAACAGCAAGGCTCTGAAAAAGGCACATGGTCACCTTAACCTGAGACCAAGGAGAAGATAGATGAGCAACACGGTGCAAACCCACAGGAGATGTCTACCCATATCAAGCACCGAAGGGAACCAAAGAAAGGAGGGTCCAGGAAGAAATCAAGGGTGACCAAGACATCACTAGACCATATCACGCTAACAGAGGTCAACTTGCATGATATAGGTGACATAGTGAGGGATGTCAACGTAGAGGACCTAAAACAATTTGAGTAGTAGTAGCAGATCATCCTAGGGGATATCCAGACAAGTTTGCAGGAGCTATAGGCCTGCGCATTGTAGGCTAGCACGGTCTCTACTAGCCTAGCTATCAGCACTTCAAAGGCTGTTGAGATGCTATGGGTGAAGGCCTCCAATGCGATCGTGCTACCTAATGGATCACTGACCATATAGAATGAGGTTGACAGGCCCACTGTCAATGCCCTAAAGGGAGTAGGGTTGATTCTGGTAGCGCTCTCGCATGAAGTGCTCCATGTCTTGTAGGATGGATGGATTATAGAGCTAAGGGCCCATGAGCACCCCGCCCTCCAGGTAAAGGAGGGTCCAGGAAGAAATCAAGGGTGACCTAGACATCACTAGAGCATATGACGCTAACAGAGGGAAACTTGCATGATATAGGTGACATAGTGAGGGATGCCAACATAGAGGCCCTAAAACAATTCGAGCAGTAGTAGTAGATCATCCTAGGGCCTATCCAGACAAGTTTGCAGGAGATATAGGCCTGCGCATTGTAGGCTGGCACGGTCTCTACTAGCCTAGCTATCAACACTTCAAAGGCTGCTGAGATGCTATGCGTGAAGGCCTCCAATGCGATCGTGCTACCTGATGGAGCACTAACCACACAGAATGAGGTTGACATGCCCACTGTCAATGCCCTAAAGGGAGTAGGGTTGATTCTGGTAGCGCTCTCGCATGAAATGCTCCATGTCTTGTAGGATGGATGGGTTGTATAGCTAAGGGCCCATGAGCACTGTGCCCTCCAGGTAATCAGTGAACAATGGATCAACAATGAGAAGATCGAACTACATCGATATTCTTCCATCACCAATGAAGCCAAGGTGACCAATTAGAGCAAGCGCATTATGTAGGTCATCGAGGAGGCATGCTAAATGGTCCTAGAGTTGGCGATTCCTGAGGAGAAGTCAATAGAGGTGTGCATTCGTAAGCTGGCCACAAGGGTGCGCGACACTCATATTGATTTGGCGTGGGTTCAGTTGGAGTTGAACCTACAAATCACAGAGTTGCAGTTGAAGGCCTGGCCTTCAACTCTACCAGAAGTGAAGGAACAGTGGGCGACCATTGTCACAGAAGCAGTAGTGGTGGTGAACAGTGTAGTAACAGATTGTACGCAATTTTTTGAATATTCATTTGAGGTCCTAGCCAGCTTGCAAGAGGAACCCAATTTACAACATCGAGAAATGGAAGTGCATGAGCTGCAATGGTGCTATGATTAGGTTAAGGGCATAGTGCAAACCGTCGTGCTGACATAGAGACTAGCCAAGCTATAGGAAGCCAAGTGGTTGAAGGAACAAGTAGATGCACCACTTGACAAGGAAGAAGTGTTAAAGGCACAACTAAAGCCATGGCTTGATGAGTCTTACAAAGTGACAGGATCTATCGAAGGCAAGCTTGTGACTTTGCATGCGATGCAACAAAAGTTTCAGGTCGACAACGCAAGAGCAGTGATCAAGCAGATGGTCGAATATGCGAAGCAAGTGGTAGCTCAGTGCATGGCTGAGGTTGTGGTCATACGAGTCGAGCTGAAAGGGCTTCACACAAGTATCTTCGTGCCTACTAAATGTCTCAAGGGCAAGTCACAATGTTTGTGTTAGGGGCCTGTTGGTAATGAGATCTCCCAAGGACAGTTTTGGGGCTAAAAGCCCTCGTTTTGGTCAAATTTTGTAATAAACTTGTAAAGACTCGGCATTTTGTGGTTGCGGAGTGTTAAGGTGTCATGTGTCATAAAGGGTTATCTGCCCTTAGTTTTGTAAAGTAAAGTCAGCCATAAAAGATCTACCCATGGTCCACAGACCATGGAATTTTATAAAATGAGCTAAGCTCCAAGTAGTTTTAGGGAGAGGGAAAAAAGGTAATGAAATGTAATGAGGAAGATAATCATAGCTCTAAAGTAATAAGTCTATGTTTCAGGTCATAACATAGGTAGAAGCTCTACAGTTGAGTGCATAGAGGCCTAGGGTAGAAGTCCGCAGCTGAGTGCGCATACCCCTGCAGCTGTGTGCGCAAGGTGGATAGAGTTTGTAATCGATTGAAGATATCAATAAAGAGAAGTATTCTGCAAATTTTGTGTCTTTGTTTCGAAATGCATCTTGCCATTTTATGTATGAATTTCCTTTATAATTATTATATTATGCACAAATGAATGCAATTACATTGGATAAATGAATGCGAGTAAGAACATTTGTTTATGTGGTGCCAACTATAATTATCTAATAAGATAAGTAAGATTCTTAAGGTACTTGACAATCTGTGCAATACTTTGCCTTAGTAGTGTGAAAGTATCTAAATCGAAGGTTAGGGTTGTGCGAAGGCTAGACGTACCCTTTTGCTGAGGCATTGAAGCGAGGAATAAGGGGTTAGGTAGACAGAGCCCTAGAACTAAGTGACGTGCGGGAAGGTAGGAATCGAAGGAATAAAATGACATCACAACCATCTCAGGGTGTGGAAACTTGGTTCCAACATCCCCCCCATATTGCTTCGGGTGAGACTTTGGTCCATGCTCCACAGGCTAATGTCGAAAGGGCCAGTAGTGTAGGGATTTGTTTGGCTAACTAACATTGAACCTCGGTCAGGCCCCCTCAAGAAAACAAGGTCCTATTCTTCTTTGAGTTGTCACTTTAGCACATGCAACTCCTTCTCTATTTCTCTCTCTACCTTCCCGCGATCTTTGTCTTGTCACACCATCACCTCATAACCTCAATCTCCAAAGCCTCTTTCATCATCAGTGGATCTACATTGAACTTGCATCTTTTCTTCACCTCTATGCTGTCAAAAACCTTCCTCTTGTACTCGCCGCATGTGGGTGTGTTGGCTTCTATTGTTGTTGATGGTGTTGCTCGCTATGATGTTGCTTCCATCTTATATTCATGTCCTTTTCTACGAACAACTTGATGTCTTCATAGGTAGGCAAGCTCATAGAAACTTTCTTGGCTGCAACCCCCATTGTGCTCCCAACGGTGTCGTTTGACTCTACTCTCCCGAAGTCCATTGTAATTGTGATGCTAAGAGATAGACGAACACCTTTTATACCTAGAGGCATAGAAACGCTCATCGCAGTCAATCTGTCAATCAAAATCCAAAACAAGCTTGAGGACTAAATTGAAACATACCTATGTGATTGATCATGAAGGTTGCAAAATTTCCATCAGGAGGTCGTGAGACTGACTTTCGAAAAGGCACAAGGCACAGTTTGGGCTTTCAGGAGGTTGACTGACTAGTGGAACTATGAAATGCATAGTCTAGCCTAGCCTGCTGAGGACCAAAACTACACAATGCACAATTTCAGTCAATAGTGGCATGCAACCAGCAAAGTACATTGTGCGGTTTTTGGGGCCAGCAAGACACTTCCTCCAAGAATTGCGCAATACAAGCCTAGAGGTCAGTGATGGGCTAGAATTGCGTGATTTCCAGAGGGAAGGGAGAGCCTTCGCTTCTGAAAATGTGTAGTGCTAGCCGGGCAAGGCTCAATCAAGGTCAAGGCATCCCAAACCGGTCGACGACTGACTGAAAACTTGAGAAGTCTGAATGCATGATGAGATGAGTGTAAACATGAGTGAATGATCATACATGGAAGCAAAAAGTGTAGGATTGAGAAAACGAGAAAGCATGCATGTGTGTGAAGCGAGTCACCGCAATGGCAACTATTCGTGTAAAAACAATTCCATGCATGTGACAGTAGTGAGATGCGAACAAAAACTGAAACGATGCTTCTACAAGCTAACATACATCAAAGTGATAGCAAGTGCTCATTGAAATCAAGAAAAAAACACTCACATGAAGCGAAACACAAAAAGTGATAGAAACACAATGCGAGACATGAAAATTAGGCTCACCCTGAAACAGCTGAGCTGAATGTGCCAATGAAACCTAGATGCAATGTGGGATGTCAGAGATACAAGGATGATGTGCAAAATGAGCTCTGCAGCTTCTGGTTGATGAGTTTTGATAAAATTGAGGTTGTGACTCGCATGCCACAAATCTAGGGAAAGTGACACTTGGTGGGAGGCCTCTAAAATGATCCTTGCATGTAATCTCCAACTTCTAAAATTAGATCCCTGAATCAAGGGATTCCTTTGCATGCTACCTTGTGAGAAGAATTCCATGCATTCAAATTAGTTTTTCTCAGTCCTAGAGGGAACCGGTCAACCTGAAGGAACATGTATCGATCTTCAAGCCTGGGATAGAAATCTACGCAATTTCTGGGCTGAGAAGAGTTGGTTGTCCTAGAGGGATTGTGAAATTTCTGAGAGGAACAAGGGATTGTCTCCTAGGATTGCATAATTCTTGGGCTGAGCATCTCTCCTGGGTCAGGCCTTGCATTTTTCTCAAGGAACCCTATCTGACTATATCTTGCAATTTCTGAGCTGAGCAACTGTCTTGGGTCAGACCTTGCAATTTTTTCAAGGAAGCTTGTCTGACTGTATTGCACAACTTATGAGCCCAACAAGCCACCTGGCTAGATTTCATAATTTTTGCTAGCTACTGGGTTGGTTGTCCTAGAGGAATTGTGCAATTTCTGGGAGTAGCACGTGACTACTGCCCAAAATTTTGCAATTTCGCAGTTGAGCAGCTGCCTTGGGATAAATTGCTCAATTTTTGAGAGGAAGACTGTGAGGAATAATTGCACAATTCTGGAGCCCATCTTGGTTTGCGGAATTCCCAAAGGGATCTTCTCAACTAGCAACTGACACTAAGTCTGGAAAGTATCCTTTGAAGGGGGTTAACAATCTTGTATGCATTGACTAACAATACTCTATGAAATAGTTGAAGCTGATGTGCTTGATAGTGCAAGACATGCTGCTAAGGATGGTTAGTAGGGAGGCTCCAAAACGAAGCTAAGGCAAAATTTTGGAGGGTTTTTGCAACCACTAAAACATAGCCCTTGTAGCTGATACTAGCAACTGACTTGAAAACTTCTCAAAATTTGCATTAGTGGATTTGAAAGTTATGTTCATAGTTTTTACAAAGTTTGCAAATGATGGACGAAGACTATCTAAATTACAACCTTTCCTTCTTCATGTACTTGTCTTCTAACAACCAATCTTTGGTCACCTTTCTCAATGGACACATGAATGCGAAAATAGGGATCATCCAATGTTTCCATTTGGTAAAATTATGCCCATTAAATTTATGATCCGGCTTCAACATAAACTTAAAGAGTGTTGTCATTTTTGCCATGAAAGAAATAAGTACGAAGCTCCAATATAACAAACATATACTTCAAATGGAGATATAAATACATCAACCTCCAAATTATTCTATCACCTAAAATTTGTTAAGCTGGCACATCCCAAAGAATTTTAATTTTCTTTAATACCAAAAAAATAAAAATTTATGGGATCTTTATCTCTAAACTCCAAATTTTGTCCTGTCGACTGTAAGTGACAATATTGATTATCATACTCATAATTTCTTCATTCCCGTGGTCATAATTTTTCAATTTCAGCATATAATGTTTTGGTTTGTGCCTATCTTGGGGTCTTCCCATGCATTTTGTGCACATGTGGTCTATTACATCCTTTATTTATTGTGTTCCCATAAGGTATTCCAGCACTAAATCATGTGTGTTCATGGCTTTCATGGCATGGTTATCGCATCAGGATGTGTGCTAATCATGCATTATTTTGGCACTGTTTCTAGTCAATTTTGGACTCCTATATGCACAGGGTTACAGGAACCATACCCTTGGTCTAGATGCTAGAACCTTGCTTCAGATGGCACTACTGTAGAATCACCATGTAATCCTAGTATAGCTTATGGTTTTTTCGCGCTTCCCATAATGATGGTGTAAGGAGATAATAGAAGATATATTCGGTGATTTATTTATCATATATGATAGATTAGTGCTTTGAATTTGGACTTTCCAGTCTTCCTACTTCAATGTGTAGATGGCCTATTTTATAAATATTACTATTTGGTCATGTTGATAGTTGTTAGATAAGCTTGTCTGGCATTAAGTCACCTTCTCAAGTCCAGATCATTGGGACTTGGAAGGGAAAGCATAATGTCTCATACAATAGGTATCAAAGAATGAAGACTCTTGGGTGGCATCCTACAAATGTGGTATGCATTGATTTTCAAATGTCCACCTATAAACTTTTAAAATGGTGGGTTCTTCTATAAATGACAGAAGGCATATGGGTTTTCATGGTTTGGTTTCACTCTATAGTTTTTGAGTATAGAATTTTGGGGCTAGTGAATTGTCTAAAATGAAGTTTTCATCTGTTGTCCTCAAAGGATTAGAAATGGTAAATGCATTGATATGCAGGGTAAATTTCTAACAATTTTTTTCCTCTGAACTTATAATGCTACAAATTTTAAATAAGAAATATAGGTGTTCAATTCTTCTTCTATAGAACAAAATTAAACAATTAGTTGGTCAAATGAAAACACAATATTGTGTTTGAGATCAATAAATTATATGAAGCAATAGGGTTATTTGAAGCCTCACCTCTCTTAATTATCTGTAGAGGATCTTATGGTAATTGTACCATTATTGTCTAAATTTGTATAACCTAATAGGAATAGAAATCCTATCATGGTTTGGAGACAGAGTAGTCAACTGTCATGGAAAACCTACTTTCTTGATATATTTTATAGAAGCCTTTTTGGTCTTTCACATTTTTATTAATTGTGCCCAAACCTTCAAGGTACAAATTATCTTTCCATTTCTATTTTTCTCAGCTTATCTAGTTTGTGAATTGTGTTTTCTTTCCAATGACATTAAAATGATGAAAACCTAGTGTTGTGAATGTTGAAACATAGGATAAATCTTATTTTGATATCTTACTCATTGAGATTCGAGAATAAGCCTCAACTAGCTTAATTCACAAATTTTATACACTTACATCAATTTTTTCACCTTCAAATTCCAAGATCGAGGTATACCCATCATATTTACATGACTAGTTCTATTAGGGAAATCATTTGGCCAATCTATACTAGTGCTAAAAAAGTGACACCATTTTTTTTCCTTTGTTCTGAATATTTACATCCTCATATATACTTATTCTTATTAAGAATTCCTATAATATTTCCTTTTTTAACAGTTCCACTGAGCCACTTTTTAGTGCTTTGACAATTATATACTTTTTTCATCATTTTCAATGGGACAATGCGTCCAACATCCTTCCTAGTCCCCTGAAAAATAAAAACCTTGTTAGAAGACACCTTGCAATTGCTTGAAGGTCTTCATTATGCAGGAAACTGAATGTATTGATTTCTATATATGTAGAAACTGAAATATCATAGGTGAAACTAGCTGAAGGAAATTGACTCTTATGATTATTTGACTCTACAAAGTCGAGGTGTTCAGTGACCTTGTTTGAGGAAGCTTGAGGAAGTGCTTCTTAGCAGAACAATTGAACTGTGAGGGAAATTCACATGAAACAACTCAGTGGATTTGTACTTCATTTTCAACTCAATTATTTTCTTGTGATTTTTAATTCTAGATCAAATATCTGATTTGTTTCTAATGCTAGTGTACTAGATTTCTTGTTTTTCATGCATTCCTTGACTGTGCTCTCTGAGTGTTTATTTTCATTAGGCACCCTTATTTAGAGTTATTTATGACATTTTTTACTTCTGGGAAGTATATTTACAGAGCCGATATAAACTAACTATGTGGAAATTTGGATCATATTGGGATTTTGATATTTTCTAATTCTAGCAGCATATGAATCCTTTCCATTCCTCTTAGTAATGCTTCTCAAAATTAGAGTTTTCCCCTAGTGACCAAGTTTTCCCTAAGTGTTATATTATTCTTATTTCTAATATATAGGTTTTGTAAATCTTATTTTTATTATCGAAGTCATAAGTTTTGTTATATTGATTCACAATTGAAACTTTCCATTTGTGGTCCATCAATTTTCATGTTGCATGTGCTATTAGCTTTATTTTTACTCTTTAATATTATGTTATACAAAACTCTTTGGTAGTTTAGTTTGTGGCATGCCCTCTATCTTTGACTTCCATGGAGGTAAATATGTTATAGACCTAACGTTTTTTAATCTCTTACATCCTAGAGATAAAACAAGTGTCTCGCCACTTTTGAAATCACTTATAGTCTTGTTCTGTTGTAGAATCTATTTTTATTTGAAAGTACATTGTTTATATAAATAAAAACCTTGACGGTTATAGATTGTCAATGTTTAATTGAAAATACTTATACCCTAAATGATTATGACTTAAAATTTGAGAATGGTTGTAGGATGGTCAAGTCCTCTTTGAGCATACAGTGCAAAAGCCAGATGCAATTAGTGTTCCTCTGGAGAGATTCTTTGTAATTCTCCCAGAGATAGATACTACCTTTGTCAAGAAAACAAACACATAATACTCCATGTAAAATCTGTGATATCAAAATTTGGTTTCTTAACCTAAAATGATTTCATTTATAATAAAAGTTGCACTCATTGATTTACATAATGAAAGTTTTGTGGCTTTGGTTTTAGAGATAAAAATGCAACAGATGAGATGAAAGAGCATACACAAAAATATGTGAAACAATTTACTATTCAGTGTGCTTCTTAGGTAACAATTACAACCAAGGATCAAGTCAAATACATATATGATTCAACTACTCCACAAATTGAGGGAATTTCTAAAAGAAATCAGTACTAAATTGCAAAATTGTGCCAAAATGCTCTTTGGCCAAGAGTAAATATCTTTCTAGAGGTAATTACACTGTAAAAGAGATTTTTGATTTAATATATGAGTTTATGAAGCTTCTTATGAAAGACCTTGAAGTTTTATCTTCTTTTCACATTTAATGGAACACACTTTCTAATTCTTCTTTTATTTTAAAATGGAAGCTAAGATGCAAATGCCAAGTGTTGTAAATTTAATTTAAGGATATAGATTTGATAGATTCTTATAATTGTTCATTTCATGGCTATGTTGAACTAGCTCCAGAAGATTCTTGTTCTCAACAAGCTCTAGTTGGAACCACTGTGTTTAGAGTATCATTTACAAAATCTCATTCATCTACAAAGTGGCAGAGATTCAAAAAGGGCTTCAGATTTCTCTCCTAGATATTTGGTAAATAACTTGACTATCCATCATTCCAAGATAGATAGACATAGAAAAGTCGTGAATTTGTAAATAGGCATTTACCCCTTTTATTTGCATGTGAAATTCATGCACTAATCAACACTCTCGAAGTTTTTAATTTGCTACAGTTTCCATGGATCATGAAATGGATATTGGATATCCTACAGTTGTTAAACATGTAGATCACATTAGCTGTGATGGGCCATTTGTTAATGGTCCTAGCTAGGTAGGACTTTCGAAACAAAAATAAGATCATATGGCACAGAAAAGGAATATTTTCAGATAATATAGCCAAACACTAAATTGTTGGATATATTTTTAAATCTCTATTTTTTCTCTTATTTTTGTTGGAATTTGCAGATGGATGAACTGAGGCCAAATCCTAACTTCTCATTAGCTCTTCTTAGTGATTTTGGCCAAGCACAAGCTCTAGTTTGGATCCATAATGCTACATTTACAACTAGGTAGACTTCAGAGGGCATGTGTCCTAAATTAGTGAGGAATATTTAAATTTAGGTTTATTCAGCTGAGACTAGTTGGGTCAAACATAATATTTTAGATCACTCAAGATTGTTGTTGATATTGTATCTTTTTGTTATCAATTCTTAAAAATATTTACTGCCTTCACACTAATTTGTTTTAGAAGAATCCAATCCCTCCATGTAGGGCATTGGTTAGGTTGTTGGATCCTTGGAGGAAACTTTAATTTTATTTTTTTGTGTGTGAATGGGATTGTTACTTTTGAATGAAAAATTCTAGAAATTGCTAATTTATTCTTTAAATATCCTAAGCATGTCAGTTCATTTGAAAATTGGAATGATCACATTTAGGTATTTTTATCAAAATAAAGAAAATTCCAATAACAATATGCAATTTGCATGAAAATAGATCATAATTGTGCTCTATCTTTTTGGACATCTTATGTATGGTTTTAAGTGACCTTCATTCTTGTAATACTAATTTCTTAAGTGTTGTCAGACTCTTCCATGAGTTTGATAGAGTCCATTTCAAAAAAAAAATTGTGTGTATGCCATGTGTCCAAACAACTATCATTTTGAAAGTTTGGTATGACACCTAACAACCTCCTGTATTGTTGAGAAATCTAGGGCATTCAAAGTTAACAATTTCTCTGCTTGACAATTGGTTGTGATACACTTTTACTTCTTATCTTATAGTCTTTTATTCATTAGATTATTAATGTGTTCTATCATCAAGACAATTACCAATATAATAAAAGAAAAGTGACACAGTATGTTTGCTTCTTCACCCACAGCCCAAACCTCTCCCCTCTTGGGAGGAAAACCTGATCAAAATTCTTCTTCTAGATATTCAATTGGTAAGCACCAAGACCATGAGACAGACCCTTGACTCTAGTATCCTCTCAACAACCTTGACGCAAAACTTGATGCTCTGCCTCTTCTCTTCCTTATCTCCCTCCTAGATCTAGAACTGCTCTCTTTATCTCTATTATAGCTCCAAATCTCACTCTTGTGGTTTGTGATGCTGCACTCATGGCCTAGGGAAACCCCTCCTTCCAGACCTGGTCCCAAATTTAAAAAACTATGTTTTATTCCCTATACGCGACATTGCCTTGAGCTAAACGCATGTATACGTGGGTCTGTGTATACCCAACCTGCGTATATGTTTAAAAACACTTAAAAAAATAAATCTCCTTAATTTCGAGTGGAGATCATGGGTTTTACCTGTTGATTACCTGTTAGTGCCTGTGGCCCAACTGTTCCCAATGAATTCCCAACTAAAAGACTACTTTGGGAGAAGTATAAAAAGGCTTCTATGGGAAGGCCAAAGGGAGGAGAGAAGAGAGAGAAAGATTACTATGCTGAGATTTCCTTGACCAGGTCTAAAGATCCTTGTGCCTCCTGCACTTCCCCCATTCTACAGGAAACCCTTGTTTCCTTGTCTGTGTTGATGTTTTCATACTACTTGAGATATCATGGAGTAAGTCATGGAAGGAGTTTGTTAAAGGCTTGAGGCTGGATGAATCGAGGAGACGGTTCCGCTTGGAGCCTGCGAAGGGACGAATAAAGTGAAATTATTCCTTTCTGTACTTTATTTGTCTATAATAAAAGAAATGCATGTCTTTATTCCTGATATAGATCTTCTTCATGTTTATGATATTCTTGTTATGATTCATATGTGAACGGTTGTCTAATTGCATAACTAACTACCTTTCCTTATAATATGAAGATGGTTTCTTTATTATGTTTAGTCCATATACTGTTGTGCTTTCTTGAATTGATTGTCTTGCAGGTCAAAGGAGCAAAAGGAACTCCAAGAAGGGTTTGGACCCTAGAAGGATATTCTCAAATGTAGGACCTCAGGTACGCCCCCTATCGTATATTTTTCTTATAGTAGAATTATGGCTGAATGGAATGAGTGTTTCTTTGTATAGATAACTTCCAATCTGCTAGGGTATTCACCCAAGACCCTTGGGGAGTTTATCCTACAACAGAATTGGCAACTCCACTGGGGACAACACTATTGTTGTTCCTAGTTTTGGTGTATTCAAGCCAATCAGGGCTCAGCTATCTGTTTACCTTTTGTTGCTGTGTAGTCAGTGCCTGAATTGTGAGCTTTGATCAGTTTTTTCGAGACCTTTTTTTGTTTTTCTTGAAATCTTTTATATACATTGTTTTCTCTATTTACAAAGGCGTATATATATGCATCTTTCCTTAAGTGAAACTGCGTATATGTGCGTTTCCTTAAGCATTCTCGTTTATACACGCATCTGTGTGCAAACATAGTCACATATATATTTAATTTTCAAGATTTTTAAAATCTTTTTGTTCCTAGAAGTTTGTATGCTGGTCTGATTCATTTTGGAACAGTCATTGTTTTGTCACAGTCTTTAGTTTTACAGCTAGCGTCTTGTTTCAAATTATCTCTGATTGTGAAAAGGTTGGTCTTCTTTGTTTTTCTTGCAAACGTCATTTGTTTTTTCTTAAGCACACAAGGTTTCTCGCAAGGAATCTTGGTTCCTCTGTGTATTCAGGGCAGAAAGATTAATTTTGATCTTTGTGTTGAGTTTTGTTTTAATGACTTTTTGGTTTGCATTTTCAAACTATTTGTATGACCATCTGCTTTTCTTGTTTTTTGAAAGTTGTTGTTTCACACTTTCTTGAAAGTGGTCTTTTTAATCTTTTGTTTTTCATTGCCAAACTCGTCTCACTGCTTTTTGATTGTTAAGATAATTTCAAAACACCTTTTTTATTGAGATCTCACTTGTTGTGTGTTGCAAACTCGCAAACTGCTTCATTGCCTATTCTTCGATCATAAAGTTTTAGTCTTGTTAGAGAATTTTTTTGAAAAGTCATTTCTTTTTGTTTTGCTTTTTAAGGAAACTTCTTGAAACTTTGTTTTTCTTTCTCGAACTTTGTTTTGATTGAGTTTTCCTTTTTGTTGAGTGAAAGTTCCTATTTGTTTGTCTTCATCTTGATTTTAGTGCTTAGATGAAATAAACAACAAAAACTTATATTCCATCTAAACATTTAAGTGGAAAATCTAAAATTGATAAACAAGCAACTTTCATCTTTTGATTTAAGAGTAGTTTTGAATCTTGCATCGGCATGTACTTGTTGCGTTAGGATTAATTTGTGCATCTTTCTAGGCATCTATAGTTTTGTTAGCTTTTGTGAGTGTGAAGTTTGAAGAAAAGAAAAAGAAAAGTTGTAGCTTTATTTGAAGTTCCTCTGAACGCTATAGAAATTTCTTTTCATCGAAAAACGAAAACAAGTGCATTTGCATGTAGTTTGGTTTTTGTTAATTTCTTTTGCATCAAAAAACCACTAGTTTCACTTCTGTTTATCCCTTGAATTAAATAATGACCCACTAAAATCAATCGCTAATTTAAAATATACTAGAACTTTATATTTGTCGAGTTAGATACATCAACAAGTTTTAGGATATTTTAGGGCCTTGGATTAGGTGAGTGGAGAGTTAAGTCTCCAAGGCCATTTTAAACTGTCAAACATAGGAGTCTGAATAGTGAGTGAAAATCCAATAGTGTTAGGAAGACCAGGAAAGCTCTGGATCTAGGAGTTAAGCACGAGGGTCTGTAAAGACAAGGAAGAGAGATACTCCTCTCCTACTTGCCTGAACTTACCTCACGACTGTTCCGCCTGGCTTTAGATATGATTTGGTAACCTTAGTTGCTATTCCCAGGGATCTATACAGGTGGCTGCGAAGGGGAATCCCATGGCACCTCAGGTTGAAGTTGTATCACTCTCAACGGTACTACTGGAGGGTACCCTTGCGAAGCTTGGGGGCTTGCACCGAAGCAGGCTGTTGTTAGGAGGTCAGCGTAACTTCCTCTATTACCTTCGCTGATAGGACTAGGCCGTAATTTTCCCAGACTATCTTTGGAAGGCCCCTTACTTCACTTTCTCATATTTTGGTGTCCAGTCCTAATCACCCGGAGCGGAAATACTTGGAAGTTGTTTGACTGGCTGATATCTTTAGGGACTTTATAGTGTGTGCTCTATGCTCCTAGTTGGCCTAGCTTTCAATTTTTTGAGTCTTTAGTTAGATCTTAACAAAAAATTCAAAGTGGTTGACCGATCACCTAGACAATCTCGAAGACTTCGTGGTCTTTGACCACCAAGTTTAGATCCTTCACCTAGAAGGCACAGAGGTAATACTGTCGGTGGGTTTTGTCGTGTGGCAGCTGACGCATCGGGGATTGATCCTCCCCTTAGGGGCATCAGTGTTCACGATAGACCTGGTACTTCCACAGAGCGAGAGAGAACTACTCTAGTACTTTCTTGAGTTCTCTTTCGGATGGAAGATAACGTAGAGGTAGAAGAACTCTCAGAGTCATTAGCGGCTCTGAATTCTCCCCTACCTTCTAGTCATCCGGAAGTATTACAATACGTTGGGTCTCCAACGTATCGACCGTTAAGTCCAGCTCACATTACGCACTTACCATCGATGACCACTATTGGAAGCATGGCTTCTACTACAAGTGCTACGACTATGCAGACTCCAATATCTGTACAAGGGGGAGAAACTATTTCCATCCCCTCTGCTTCTTTTTTCGGGTATTTTGCTAGCACATCTTTAGTTGGGTCTACCTCCATTCCTTCTACAAGTGGAAACTCCAAAACCAATACTTTTAGTTCTGGATTTTTCCCATTTAGCACCCATTCACAAGGTATTATGTCAGTTCCGTTTAGTGCCGCCACATCCATGATGGGTGGATCGGCTTCATTCCAGGGTTTTCCTTTTGGAAGTGGTCATATACCACATTCCAACCTAACAATTGGATCTAGACCTTTCTCTTCTTTAGGACAAGGTAGCAATCCTTTCAAGGTTGGACTAACCTTGTGGTTAGTAGTATGGGAACTGGGAATTCATTTCTTGGCCAACAAGGGAATAGGTCGTGCTCCACAATTAGTTCATTTCGAAGTATTCCTCCCCTGGCCTCTGCTTGGGATCCTTATCAGGGGTTGTTAACTCCTTATAATCCTCTAGGAGGAAGCTTCGCCAGTTATGGAGGTTTTGCGGCTGGATTTGGTCAAACTCCGAGTTATGCTCGATCACAAAGCGTGCCTTTTGGTTCAGCTGGTTTTTTAGGTTACTTCGAGTGCCTAGTGCCTTCCAAAATCCAGGACAATCTTTTTAGAACTTTGGGAGTTCCGCCCAGTCTCGGTGGAACCCCCAAGGTCCTCCTAGGCTTCCATTTCTGGCAACTTTAAACTTGCCAGACCTCACAAAGTTAAAAAATGATCCAATCAAATATAATATGGCCTGGCCTCTGGTCCCAACCAAACTCCCTTCAGACATTTGAAAATTCGAAGGGAAGAGCGGTGAGGACCCAGGCGACCATGTGAGCACATTCCATTTGTGGTGCTCGTCGAACTCCCTTATTGATGATTCAGTTAGGTTGAGACTTTTTCAACGCACCTTGACTGGTAATGCGGCCAAATGGTATATAGAGTTTCCAGGGGGCAGCTTTACATCATTTTCCGACTTAGCTAATATTTTATTAATAAAATTCCAGTTGCTCGTCCGTTATGATGCCAGAACTGAACTTCTGGCCAATTTTCGTCAGGACATGGTAACTCACATTTCTGACCACATTCAGGAATGGAGATGGAGAAAGAGGCTCATTAAAGTTGAAATCCCTCCAGAGTACCATCTCAAATGGTTTTTGAAATCTTTACAACCTGATATCTCTAAGGATGTCTCGATGTTTGGAGTTTACTCCGAGGAGAAAGCTATTTTTAGGGCCCAACAATTAGAATTGATCTACTCTCAATCTGGGATCCTACAAAAATACTTGCCAGATGTTCCTAGGTATAAGGTTGACATAGCCAAGTTGAAGCCAGGTCCCCATGCCGATGGCATAGTTGGATCAATAGACACAAATGCGGTGAACTTGTTGAGCCAATTGTAGCAGTTGTCATTACAAACTACTTCAAACAACCAAGTCACATCGTCTACTACTTCATCTTCCCAACTCTCTTTGATTAATGCCATCCAATCCGATAACCCCAAAGGAGATAAAAACTCCAATGGGAAAAAGAAAGAACGAGGTAAGAAAAAGAATCAGGATGGGAGGACAGACACAAATAAATCCGGCAATAATGCTGGTGGGGGTAGAAATGAGTCTAGAAAGAAAGTCAAGTTTCCATTCAAGTTGTGTAGTGGAGACCATTTAACTCATCTCTGCCCGAAGATTCAGGACGCTCAGTGCTGGTTAAGGCAGCAAGGGGCTTCTAGTTCTCAAGCTGTGTTAACCAACTCTTTTCCCTAAGGGCAACAATTGCTTGCGGGCGCGAGTTCAAATCCTGGTACCTCCTCGGGGGGCAGCCAGGAAGGGGAAAAATCATCGAAAGTTTTCATGATGGGTTCTAATGTCCACGTGGCTACTCGGTCACATGATTACGGTGAAGCCGAAACTTCCAAGGACAAAGCTGCTCCTGGAAATACTGACCTTCATATTGAGCGACCCCCTGTTGAGACTATACCACGGATACCGAAAGGTTCTGCTAAATGCGCAACTATTAATGCTAACGCTAGGGCCACCCAGAATTATTCCATTGTGGAGGATTTGGCCCAGAGTCCATGTGCCATGTCCGCTTTAGAGGTTCTCCAGTTGTGTCTAGCTCAGCGAAGTGCTTTACTCTCGGAAATTGGGGAAGTTGACCCAACCAACTCTTTAGTGCTCACTTTTGACATGTTAAATGTCAAAAAGCGACTTCCTCATCACATGGCTTTTCAGATAAAGTCTACATACTGAAATATTAATATTTTTCGCACTGTTATTAATGAAGGAGCGTTATTAATGAAGGAGCTTCCACGTGCGTCATGTCGATGTCATGCTGGAAGGCCATTGGATCTCCTTCGGTTGTTCCTTCACCTACCCTCCTGACTGCGTTTGATGGGCATTCTCACAAGCCGCATGGGATTATCCTAGCCTTTCCTATATGTGTTGGAGGAAAGGTCTTCAATATTGAAGTAGAGGTCATAGATGCTAACCTCAACTATAATCTCCTCTTAGGAAGGAACTGGGTATACGAGATGGATGTCGTCGTTTCGACTCTATTTCGTGTCATCTTCTTTCCTCATGAAGGGAAAATCGTTAAGGTTGATCAGTTAGATTATTGTCTAGTTGATCCTCAAGCAACTTCTGACTCTACTGTCCCCTTAGTGGATAACCCTCACCCGCCTACTGAGAATCTAGGAGTTGGGATGTATCCCTTTGAGTTTCCCTCTCCTATCGCTCGAATCAATGTCGTTCCATCATCCAAGGAGTCTCCTCGAGAAGGGTTCTTCCAAAGTCATTATTTTTTGGACCCTTGGTATGGCAATGCCTGGAATTAATCCTTTTATAGTACAACATGAGATCAAGACGTATGAAAACGCCAAGCCGGTTCGTCAAAGGCTTCGACCGGTTAATCCTAGGAAAGTGGCAACCATTAAAGCTGAAGTAGAGAAGTTTCTCAAGGCAGGTTTTATATACCCTATTCCTCTTACCGATTAGGTTTCTAATCTAGTCCCTAGATAAAAAGCAAGGAAAAATCCGAGTGTGCATTGACTTTAGGGACTTAAACAAGGCTTGTCCGAAAGATAATTACCCCACACCATTCATTGATCATATTATTGACGAGTGTGCGGGTAATGAGATTTTTTCCTTCATGGACAGTTTTTCTGGTTAAAACCAAATTTCCATCCGTCCTAAAGATCAACATAAGACAAATTTTATATGTCCCTGGGGTACCTTTGCATACAACAAGATGTCGTTTGGTCTCAAAAATGTTAGGGCTACTTTCCAGCAGGCCATGTAGTATGCTTTCCATGACATCAAACATATCATCGAAGCATACTTAGATGATCTCACTACTCATTCTTGAAAGAGAACTGATCATCCCAGTCACCTCCAAATGGTTTTTGGGTGATGTCATTTTTATAAAATCCGATTGAATCCCAACAAGTGCATTTTCGCGCTTACGTCCGGTCGATTGTTAGGGTTCATCATGTCAAATGAAGGGATTAGGGTTGATCCCTTCAAGGTGGAGGCGATAGTCCAGTTGCCTCCCCCGTCCTCCATTCGACAACTTCAAAGTCTTCAAGGGAAGGCTAATTTCTTAAGACGGTTTATAGCGAACTATGTAGAGATCACTAAAGGGTTTATGCGTTTGCTCAACAAAGGGGTTCCATTGGTGTGGGATGACTTTGCGCAACGGTTGTTTGATACTTTGAAGAAGGCATTAGTCTCTGCCCCACTTTTGAGTCCACCGGATTATGGTAGGGACTTCCTTTTATATCTCGTTGCAGCAGAATCAACCACTTGTATGGTTCTCGTTCAGGAAGACGATGCTCTCACAGAGCATGTGATTTATTATTTGAGCCGAGGCTTGATAGGTCCTGAACTTCGCTACTCTTCGGTTGAGAAGTTGGCCTTGGCAGCTGTCCACACTGTCCAACGGCTCCATCATTATATTCTGCTATGCAAAATTTTTGTCTTGGCAGCAGTCAATCCATTTCAGTTCGTCCTCAGTAGGCGAGTGATTGGGGGAAAATATAATTGATGGATTGTCATTTTACAAGAATTTGATCTCGAGTTCTTTTCCGCCAAATCAAAGAAATCTATGGTTTTTGTTGAGCTAGTTTCCGAGCTACCCTGTGGAGAGGATACTGTTCATGAGGAAATTTTTCCCGACGAACATTTATTCCTCATCTCTTCACTCGACCCTTGGTATGGAGATATCATTGTTTATCTCCAGACATCGAAGTTTCCCTTTACTTTCTCTAAGGATGAACGTCGCAAATTACGTCACCTCGCTAAAAATTATGTTATCATTGGTGATATATTATATCATTGGGGAGTTGATTCAATCCTTTGACGTTGTTTAACCTTAGAGGAGGCATAAACAATGCTAAATGACTGTCACAGTGGCGCTTGTGGTGGTCATCTATCAGGGCTTGCTATAGCTCAACGTATCTTGCGTGCTGGCTATTTTTGGCCTTCGCTCTTCAAAGATTATGTTGAAGTGGTCAAACGCTGTCACCCATACCAAGTTTATACTCGGAAGATGAGCGCACATCCAGCTCCTGTTTTTCCCGTTGTCATTCTCGGTCCCTTTACTAAGTGGGGTATTGATTTTACGACTTGTAATCTGCCTTCAGCAGCGAATCACAAGTATATTATCGTGGCCATAGACTACTTCAGGAAGTGGGCCGAGGCCATGCCCACTTATAAAAATGATAGTGAGACAACGACATTATTCCTTTTTAATCAAATTATCTCAAGGTTTGGTATCCCAAGAGAGATTGTCACTAACCATGGCAATCATTTCCAGAACCAACTAATGTCTGAATTGGCTCTCAAATTAGGTTTCCGGCAGGAACATTTGTCTCCTTATTATCCTTAGGCCAATGGACAGGTTGAGGCAGTAAACAAAAATCTTAAGACAATCCTGCAAAGGAAAATTGATAAAAATAGATCCAATTGGCATCATATGTTGTATCCAGCTCTATAGGCATACCGAACCTCCATCAAGAGTGCTACAGGTTTTACACCTTTTCAGTTAGTTTATGGGTTGGAATTTATCTTTCCTGTCAAATGTGAAATTCCATCTCTTAAGTTAGCCATTGAGCTCCTTCCAGAGACCTCTAGCCTCGAAGAGCACCTCCTTCACTTGGAACATCTGGATGAGCAGCGTCGAGATGCAGACACAGTAAATGAGGCTCATAAGAAAAGGGTTAAAACCCAGTATGATAAAGTTGTTTGTCCTCGTGTCATTTCTGAAGGTGACCTCGTCTTGGTCTATGACCAAGATAAGGACACCTTGGGGGTAGGAAAATTCAAGCCTATGTGGTACGGTCGCTTCATAATTAAACGTGTTTTAACAAAAGGGTCGTATGGGTTAATCGATTTTGAAGGAAACAAATTGGTGAAACCATGAAACAGGCTCTACCTTAAGAAGTACTTTTCTTATGTAGTAGCTAGGCAATGGCTTCTTTGTACATTATGTATATTTGTACATATTTTATCGGGAGTTTTTGATGTCAACACTTTTTGGTTTTCTTTGGCAGGTGTTGATGGATGACTTGGTTTATTTTGGATTCGACGATGGTGCTAGTCGGCATACTCGGAATCTCGCTTCCACAGCTTGGGTACTGTATTATCCAACCGGTCAATTGATGGTATCAAGGGGAGTATGCATCGGTCCCGCTTCAAACAATATGGATGTGTATACTACCATCATTAATTCGCTACCTGAGGCAATTTCTCATGAAATCGACTCGTTGGTAGTTTATCTTGATTCACAATTGATAGTGTCACAATTAAATAACATTTATCAGGTAAGG